>JALIZH010007473.1:0-12710 GCA_030522465.1 Rhipicephalus appendiculatus
TCCACCGTGGGCTGAAGAAACCATTTACAAGAAGTTGTATCATTGAACGGGGTAAAGCACGCATACATTGAAACTGACCAGTTCAAGACATCCTACCGGTAGATCGGAACGCACTCCCTTTTGCAGCCCACGATCTGGACAAAACTTAGATCCAGATGTCACAGTTGTGGAGGTAAAACAGACCCTTGCTTATACTACCTCGGACACTGTACTAGGGCCGGATCGTATAACATACAAGGTCCTCTGAAACTTAGGTGAGGTATCTCTACAGGCGCTCACGGTTCTCTTTTACGAACACTCGAGCAAGGGCACGCTACCTTACGTTTGGAAACATCCCCAGATTAATCTGATTCCCAAATCGGGCAAATCGGGCAAATAAATAAATAAATCACTACTTCTCCAGAATTAACGACCGATCTCCCTCACGAGTTGTTTAGGCAAACTTTTGGTGCCTGTCGTTCTCCGGCGACTACAACCACATTTAGAAGCTAAGAATTTGTTTCCCAACACCCAGTTTGGCTTTCACCCCAACCTATCGGCGCAGGATGTCCTCGTGCATGTTAAAGAGACTATTTCATCCAAAACGATAGACAGCCCGAACCACAGCCATTCTCGCTTAGACATACAAAAGGCATTTGACAATGTAGGGCACGAACACATCCTCGGCACTCTGGTCGCCACTGGTTGCAGCCGTAGGACCTGGCATCATGTCAGAGCCTTTTTTGGGAAATCGCACCGCCTAGGTTAGGTTAGGTTCACTCACATACACCACTTTTGCCCTCTTGAACAGGGGTACACCCCAGGGAGCTGTCCTATCGCCACTCTTATTCACCGTAGCCATCGTCCTATTGGCCAAAAAACTCGCAGATATTCCTGAATTACAGCGCGTATTTTATGCTTATGATATGATTCTGTGGGTGTGCCCCGGATCCTTTTGGGAGGCACAAGATATCTTAGACACTGCTGTCAACGTCATCGAGTGGCATATAAGACAATGAGACTCCACTCTTCGCCAAAAAAAAATCGGAGTTACTTACAAAGAAACCCCCACACGCGCGACCCAAGCATTGACCTGTTCGTACATGGTCAACCTGTGCCAAGAGTACTTAAAAACAGGATCTCGGGTCTACACATACAATCGAACTGAGACACAACTTTCATTTGTAACCTTCTGGATAAGCCATAAAGCAAATTTCAGGATGGATTCGCCATATTGCGTCACGCTATCACGGTCCCTCTCAAAAGGACACAATGTAAATTGTTGAAGTTTTTTATGTGAGTCGCCTCACTTATCATCTTCCATACCACCACCTTGCTCAAAAGCAAATTGAACGGGCCACTTGCTCGGAGGCTGGTCGTCCAAGCTTAGTTGGCATCGAGATTTCGAGCTGCAGACTTCATCTCTGCATTCCTCACACTTGCCACGGATGCAGCTGTACGCACACCAGACAAGCATGCACCTTACATCTTATTTTTTTCACCATGTCACATTCACACTGCATGTCCTTTTAGTATTTGCCTCACTAACTCATCTGCACAGCCTTCACTACTTATGCTACCTCCATGACATTGCAGAGCACCTGAGTCAACGGATCGAGTTGTTCTGCATGCTGGTGAACCAGTGTGATGCGTTACCATTTCTACAGAACGAACCCCTGTCCACCTGGAACAACCTGCAAGATAGAAGACTTAACGGCCCTTTTCAGGGCCACCCAAAATCTGTCCGGCTTGGATGTGCCAAGTGATTCCCTTTCTCGTCAACCCTCAATAAAACTAGCAATGTCGTTCAGTATCTTAGCAAATGTTTTTGAAACATTTTCATGCAGAACAGTTTTTCTTATCTTGTAAAAGCGAGGCATTAGGAAAACCCTTAAAGGGACCCTGAAACAGTTATTTGAAGCTTTGTCAGCGTTTAGGCTAGATCATCGTCCAACAATTGGCACCACAAGTTTAGCGACACACAGTGTACCAAGGCAGCTACGGACAATTATATCATACCCTCCTCACCCCTGCCTTGCCTCCTCAACTCATGAGACACGCTGGCATCGCTGGAAATCGCAGAGCTCTCGTGAGCACACTCGACGATTTGAGCTTCGCCCAGTCATGACCTCCGGGATTGCACGCCGACAGGTTGCGCGCAATCTCGGAGACCATAGCCCAGTGCGCCCGGCAGCACGCACGCCGTCTGACAACAGAGACAGCGGAGTGGTTTATGTCCGCTCCGACAGGTGCCACCACCCTACCAGCCGATCTGTTCCTACGCGCACACCGCGGCCAATCAGATCCAGCAGCCCCGGTGACGTCGTGTGCACACTGCATGTCTTACTCGGAATGGGCGGTTGAAAACGCGTTGGGCTGAGCCGCAGTGGTCTGCAGCGATTCGCAGCTTTACAGCATTGTAATAAATTACACAGTTTACGCAGAGAGCTTAAATCAGTCAGTAAATGACCCTTAGGACTTGGTCTACCGGCCTAATGTGTTTGTACAAAATCGTCAAAACCGTTTCAGGGTCCCTTTAAGTCACCCCATATGCCACTATTCAATGAAGGGAACAAGAAAAGTATTTCACTGGGTAGTACAAAGTAAACAAAAAACCAGATGTTTTCAGACACTGTATGATCATTTCATATAGAGCTCCAAGTTGCTATGTGTGACCACATTTCATCTGTACAAGCACAGAGTGGTTACTAAGTTCTGTAGGAAACAGAGATTCAGCTTTCTGGAAATTAGTGCCCTGCACATGCTAGCTCAGTGCATGGACTTCTGTACAATGTCAACAAATATTTTTTGCCGCCAGTATGTTGTAACACCAGGCCAAGTGGTGACTGTACACTAGGGCGCGTCCTGCACAACCCCAATAAAGTTGTTTGACTCAATAGGTTGGCGTGCTGTAAGCAGAACGTTTCTAAAAACTATTATAAAGTAGAGGAGGATTGAAGAAAGGGAAGTGACAGATAAAGCATTGGATTCACAAGTGTAGCACTGCTTCCCTGGTGATGCTTTGTGTCTGAACAGAAAGCAGGACGAGCTGGTAAAAACATCTTGTGAAATGGGAAGTCCACCACAGGTGAAAGACAAAGCCTGAAGACAGCAGGAGCACTTTTGCTGCCCTTGTTTCTTATCCCTAATATGTCCAGTGCTGCCCATTTCATGGAACATTATTTTTTTCACAGATTTTGCTCATCATTACCGTTAAGCCTGTATTATATCCACTGCAGGGTGGAAGCCTAACAAGTTTTCCCTGTCCGGCATGAGCCAATTTCATTTTATGCCTGCTAATTTCTTACTTTCATCACAACTAATTGTCTGCCATCCTCTGCTACATTTCACGTGTCTTGATATAAATTCATTCACATTACTGACCTGCCCAGGTCCACCCTTTTCTCTCAATGTCGACTAATACATTCACTCTCTGATAAAGTCTGTTGTCTTCCCATGTCTCACAATTATGGCTATCTTTCCCGGTTCCATCACGTGTGGTGTGGTTAACTTCTAGAGCTTTTTTGTTATTCTCGAAGTTTCAGCTCTATATGCTTGTTGTGGCAATATGTTATGGCTTTACTCAGTGCACACTAAGATCAGTGTTAATTTGCTAGTTAAGATTTGGGAATTCCTCACGGTGTGTACTCCAGCCCATCCTTATACATGTGAGATGGCTCTGCTGTCAGTAACTGTCCTAGATGTGTGAGCCACGGTGACTGCAGGCAAAGAAGAGCAACAATATTCGATGGTTTGGCTTCAGTCGCAAACTCTCAATTGATCTTCTGTCAGGCCTTGTAATGTTATCTTTGCTTAGAGGCTAGAGGTTACTCAGAAAGGACATATAGACATTCCACCTCCTATGCAGATTGCATCATTGGTACATAAACGTCATGAAAGTGAGAAAACATTTTACTTAGCAAAAGTGGCCATAAGGATCCTGCAGGAGGTCCCGATTAAAATTACATGCCAAGTGGTGTTTGTAAAAGGCAGTGACAAAAATGTTTACTACTATCGCTTCTTCTGGTTTTTTGGGACATCTTTCTTTTATGCACAGCACCACACATCATTACACAATTATACAATTTTTACCATGTCAAATTCGGTACCTCAAAATTGTATTCTAAGTGCAGGCAGAAATTGGATAACGTGCAATAGTGCCTCTGACAAAATAAAGCTTTTCATTTTGGTTAGCTAACAGAACTGATCATTTGTAGCTGTGCAGTTTATTTATTCAAATTTTATTTTATTCAAGGTATCTGCAGCGCCCGAAGGCATTATTGCAGGGGGGAGTACACAGTGTAGCATATGCTTGCATAAAAAGGATAACTATGAAAACAAGATCAACACAAAAACAGAAAAGATATAGCTATCAGTGTAACAGTATGTCTCTGAACGATGTTTCAGTACGACAGTCAACAATCTCCTGTGGAAGTTGATTCCACTGGGAGATTGTGCGTGGAAAAAAACGAGTGTTGGTAGACGTTTGTTCTGCAAAAACATTCTCTTATTTTTTTAGAGTGGTCAATCGGTGAGATAATATTATTACAACTTGTAATATTTCTTCGTTTCGTTGAGGGTTGATAATGTACTCTTTGTAGTAGCAAATCAAAGAAGCTATTTTAACGTTTCGTGGGGTGCAATGGTATTAAACTTTTTAGGGCTTTTCAGGGCAAACTTCAACTTATCCTTTTATGTGAGTTAGAAACTGGCAGCCAACTACCACTTAAACAATGTTCAGGCAATATTCTAAGCCAGTATTCTTCATCAAGCCTAACAGATTGCATGGTTGCACATTGTCACACTTCTAGAAGCTCATGTTCCAGAGTTGTGCGAGTCTTTCCCACATCATGCACCTCATTGTTCACTTATTCCCATGGACAATCAAACACTCATGTTCAAGCATCCTGCCATTGATTTGCTAACTAGATTGAAGAATCCTGTGAACTCTGCCACATATCAATGGGCCCTGCAAACTATTTCAGAGTCATGTTTTGCTGTACAGCCACTCTTGAATTGGTTTAGCTTAACAGCTGTAGAACATGGTAAGTTAGCTGCGCGAATGTTTACACAGTGTATTCGCACTGCAGCTTCTCCACCTTTTTAGGTGACATTTCACGAATACGAGATCTGTTCAATAAAAATATATTTGATGCATTCCCAGGTACGACAATACTCGTTTTAGGTTTCTCAACACCAGTACTTTTATATCGAGCAACAATCAAAAAAATTTTAAAATTCTTGTCAGTACTCCTTTAAAGGATTGGTAATGCAGCGAAGATGGCATGTGTAATACCTCAAGAATTAATTGCGGCCAGGCCAAGAACTGAAGTGTAGCAAAGGATATACATAGCATGGCGTGCTTGGGCAAGGCCTGACGGAAGCTATGAAAGAAAGCATTTTGGTCTTGACGATAGGTGTCGGCAGGATTTTGTCTTGGGAGGTGCCGGCATAACATAGCGGCCAGGTAAGCGGCCGAGGTCTGGTATAGCTTGTGTGGGGGCAAGTGCAAGGGTGTCCTGAGGGGGGCAAGTGTCCCTTTTGCACGCCCCCTCCCGACGCCCATGGTCTTGACATCCACTAATTTATGCCCCAATCCCCCGGTATACCACAGGGCATCAAAGAGCATAACAATATCAGCTTGCACTGTTAAAGTATTCTTTTGAATAACGTTTACTCATTTAGCAGAAAAAGCTTGAACTTGATGCAAGAAATAAATGCTATAAAGCTTTCTTTTTCCTTCCATATTTTGTGTTGGCAGATTGGTGTAGTACTATCGACGAATTTAAGGTCTTCTGATTATCGGCACTTATTAAGATGGCAAAAGTACTGAAACTTGCCATGATTACTTTTTTATTCTTTTAGACTAAAATAATACTTTGGCTGACTGGCAGAAGTCTTCTCAGAATTCATGGGCTGGTGCTGGAACTTCAGTGTTGCGTTAATCACCATGCTGATGAAAAAGTGAGGACGCAACCCACACTGAAGAAAAAACAAGAGGAGAGAAAAGAGCGAAATGTTTTTTTTTTTAAACGTGGGTTGCATCCTCACCTTTTCCTCAGCCGGGGCGAAACAGCCCAACGACACGTTTTATTAAGATAGCAACCATGTGTCATTTTTGTGTCTTCAGTGGCTCATCAAGCTGCCTTTTTAACAGGGACTATCGTGCGATTCATAATAAAGATTACCTTAATAATATAATCTAGTGCACTGACTAAGGAAAAAAAAGTGTTGCAGTGGAGCCTTTTTATAAAGTCCTGTGGAAAATACGTCCTGATATTTTGTAGTAGCATATAAGAGAGATAGTGGCGATCCAGCGACAGTAAACAAACTACATTTGCGAGTGCCATGCCATGGTCCCACCCTCTGCTTCTCGTTTTTAGTTGTATTTGGCTTGCTCACATTTTAGAAGCAGTGCAATCAATGAGCCTTCTGGAGGAACCTTACAGGATAGATGAATAAAGATGTAATAGTTTTGAAAGGTTACGGGATTGAAAGGGATTTTGGCAGCGGCGGCGGTGGCACCGGCATCATCACTTACCCTGACCCTCCTACACGCAGGTTTTTTTTCCTGTTTCCACGTGCGGAGACCTTTGGCTGCCGCTTGAAAGCTTCACGACTGCGTCTGCGTGGGATCTTTCCTACTTTGCCACATCATACCGTCTTCGCCGGGTTGGCAAAAACGCTTACCGTCGGCGTGGCTTTCCGAGTGACGTCAGCTCCCCGTGACTTCGGATTAGCACATCTTCTGGCTTTAAAGGAGCCGCATCTTCTGCTTGACCGGCATTTTGGCAGCGGCGGCGGTGGCACCGGCATCATCACTTACCCTGACCCTCCTACACGCAGGTTTTTTTCCTGTTTCCACGTGCGGAGACCTTTGGCTGCCGCTTGAAAGCTTCACGACTGCGTCTGCGTGGGATCCTTCCTACTTTGCCACATCATACCGTCTTCGCCGGGTTGGCAAAAACGCTTACCGTCGGCGTGGCTTTCCGAGTGACGTCAGCTCCCCGTGACCTCGGATTAGCACATGTTCTGGCTTTAAAGGAGCCGCATCTTCTGCTTGACCGGCATTTTGGCAGCGGCGGCGGTGGCACCGGCATCATCACTTACCCTGACCCTCCTACACGCAGGTTTGTGCAGGATTTTGTATCCCCCCTTCTTGAACATTTTCTCCGCCGCTGCTGCCAAACAAGGAGTGTAAATGCCCAGTACGCAGATGCCCTCGGAACTCACAAAGTTCCTTAAGGATATTCGACAGGAAATGCGCGACATGCGAAGCGCTATCCAAAAATAACTCAGAAAAGAATTCAAAGATATGAAACAGTCTATCGACTTCTTCAGCACTCAATTTGATGCGATGGCGACACGCTGTTCGGCAATTGAAAAAGAAAACGCTTCTCTAAAAAAGGAAAACACTGCTTTGTCAACCAAGTGTCGAGAACTTGGACAGCAGGTGGCTGGCTTGGACGAGAGGGTGACGACCCAAGAGCAGTATTCAAGAAACAAAAACGTTGAAATTAGGGGGGTACCGTTTGTTAAAACTGAAAACCTTTCTGCAGTTTTAGGGAAGCTTGGTAGTCTTGTAGGTGAACCCGTCTGTGCCGGCGATGTTGATGTTTGCCACCGTGTACCGCGACAGGATGGTGGATGTCCGAATGTTGTCGTTCAGTTTCGTTCGCGTACGAAGAGAGATGGGTTCATTGAAAAAGCGCGGAAAAAGCGCATATCTGCCTCTGATCTGGGTCACTCTGGTGACACTTCCATTTTTATAAATGAACACTTGTGCCCAACACTAAAGAAGCTCCTCGGACAAGCTGTAGCTCGAAAGAAAGAGAGCCAGTGGAAGTACGTGTGTGGACACGGGAGGGCAAACTTTTCGCGCGGAAAAGTGACAACTCACGTGTACTTCGCATATCTGTCGTTCAAGACCTTGAAAAAATGGAGTGATCTCACCTGTGAATCAGAAGTCTTCCCTATTGAGGCCCTTCAATATGGCTGATACACTATTCACACCTAGCGACGTTAGCAGAGTACTTTCTTCTAAGAAAAACCAATGTACGTCATTCTTGCATTTGAACACTCAATCGGCACGCAATAAGGACGATCATCTCAGCGCGCTGCTGTCCTCTTTTGGTTTTGCATTTGACATTGTAATGTTGTGCGAAACGTGGTATCGCAACGACGAAGTACTGGGAGTGTCTGGTTATGTTTCACATTATCTGAACCGACGCGATAAAAAAGGAGGCGGTGTTCTATTGCTAACTAAGAGTAACCTGCATTGTGAAGTGCTGAAAGATTTCACTCAAACTACTACTGACTTTGAAATCTTGACTGTTCAGCATGGTCGTAGCATTTTTTCCGTAGTATATCGCCCACCTGTAGGAAACTCGGTCAACTTTCTCGAGTACATTGACAATCTACTGTCCTGGGTTAATGATAACGATTACAGAATAGTTCTGGGTGGTGATATAAACATTAACATGTTGCATGACAGCCCACTTCGCAGACGCACACTAAGGGTGTTTGAATCAAATGCATGCACTAATACAATTTCCACACCCACTCGTATTCAAGGTAACTGCAAAAGTTTACTCGACATTTTCGTCACAAATATTGATGCACAAAACGTTGAATCGGGTGTCATCGCGGCTCAGGTCAGCGACCACTTGCCCATATTTCTTATTGTGAATTCATCTGTGTTGCCCTCGCATCCTTCCGTAGATCAGCACTACACATTTCAAGATATTAACCCATTCACACTTGATAAATTCCGCGACGAAATCTCGCGGATAAGCTGGCGAGACGTTTACGATGAAAGCGACTGCGACAAAGCATACGATTTGTTTTTATCCGCCTTTAAGAGCGCTTATGCAAAATCATTTAAGCGTAAAAACAAAAAAAGCCAGAAAAAGCAAGAAAACCATGGATTAATGACAGTGCTTTGAAATTGATAAAGCAAAAAGATGCCCTTTTCAAACAGTTCTTATGTTCAAGAGACGCAGCAGACTTAGCCGCGTTTAAAAAACTCCGGAATAAAGTAAATGGGTTTCTAAGGGCAGCAAAGACACAGTACTTCGAGAAGTTGTTCCCTGCCGAAACGATAATGCGAACCGATGTAACATGGAAAAAGCTAAATAGTTTACTGCATGGAAACCAAAGGCAGATAATCTAGAGGAATTAACAGTAAACAGTGAGCTCATATCAGGCGTGGCATTAGCTGACGCTTTTAACAACTATTTTGTATCACTTGTAAATAGTTCCTATGATCCCCAATGCATAGAATATTTAAAACCGAAAATCGTTCAAAGTGCATTCCTAAACCCAACCGATACTCAAGAGATACAAAGCATGTTTCGCAGTATTCGAAATAGTAAAAGTTGCGATATCGATGATCTGCAGATTCGCCCAGCAAAGCATGTACTAGATCTAATCAGTCCTGTCTTAGAGCACGTGTACAATCTTTCGCTGGCGAACGGCATATTTCCAAGGCGCATGCAAATCGCGAAAGTAACAGTACTTTTCAAATCTGGCGACCGAAACACGTTCTCGAACTATAGGCCAATATCAATCCTGCCTATTTTTTTCTAAATGTCTCGAAAAGCTGATAAATGTGAGAATAACCTCATTTTGTAACAAGCACAATCTGCTTACAGATTTTCAATTTGGATTTAGAAAAGGCCGCTCAACTGAGCTAGCATTATTGACTCAAAAAGAAATAATTCTGCGAGGCTTTGAAGAAAATTTGGTTACCCTTGGCATATTCATTGATTTTTCAAAGGCCTTCGACACCATCAATCACAACACTTTACTAACAAAACTTGAGATTTACGGCTTTAGGGGAACATTTCTGAATTTAATTAGAAGTTATCTGCAGTATAGGTACCAAACTGTTGTTATAGGCAATCACTATTCAAAAAATTTACCGATACGTGCTGGGGTTCCCCCAAGGAAGCATACTTGGACCACTATTGTTTAACATTTATATAAATGATTTAACGAATATCAACACTACGGCGCGATTTGTTATCTATGCGGACGACACCAGTTTATTTATGACTTCCAGAAACGTTGCAGAACTAATCAGCACTGCCAATGATATTCTAGAACAAATAAACAAGTGGAGTTTACTAAACTCACTAACTATTAATGCTACCAAAACAAAAGGCGTGCTTTTTCAACCAAAGAACAAAAAAACAAGTGGTCCATGGATGTCTTCAAATAGGAACTTCCGTGATAGAAGTAGTACCTTCGGTCAAAAGTTTAGGCGTCATTTTTCAGGAAAACATGTTATGGAATGAACACGTCAACATTATTGCCAATAAGCTTGCTCGAGTTACAGGTATACTAGCAAGATTACGCCTCTTGTTGCCATTAAAAGTGAAGCTCTTACTTTATAATTCTCTTTTTTATCCCATATCAACTATTGTCATCTCGTATGGGGCAACACAACTGGCTCTAACATCAACATTTTATTCCTGTTGCAAAAGAAAGCCGTTCGAATGATTTCAAATGCTCCATTCGATGCACACACTGATCCTATTTTTGACCAGTTAGATATCATGCCAATAAAGACAGTGTCAATACAATTTTGCAAAAACGTTTTTTAATGGAAAGAAAAAATAGCATGGGTTTTCTTGAGCATCTGTCAAGACTCGCATTAAATTCAAGCACGTTCAGTACACGTCACAAAGAAACCTGGTATGTTCCACATTTTAGAACAAATTATGGAAAACAAATGCTACATCATGCCTTACCATCTTTACTTAACTCTCTTCATTAATTGCCATACTTACTCTCTCGAAGGATGTGGATGTGCCGATCATACATCTTATTCATAATTGTTTTCAAGGAACATGCATTTATATTAAAAGTAAACGGCGACGCGTTTTGTGAACTCTTGTACATTCGTTAGCGAATATTTAGTATGCTTGTATGTTTATTATGTATATTATTTGTATATTGTTATAATGAAAGAGTTTAAGCGTCGCGTTTCAAACTTTATATATGAATTAGTTCGACGTTTCAGATACAAGTGTTTTTTTAAATTATCTCTATTTTACTGTTTTTTCTTTTTCCTGAGGGCTGCAGAAACACATTCTTTTGGGTAATTAATGTTTAGCCATGTCTTTTGTGCACAGTTTTTTTCCCTCTGTACATGAATCTGTTTATGCATTGTACTTTTGATTTCGCCCGTGTACTGTTTGTTGCCAAAAAAGGGATACAGACCTCGTCAAGCCGTAATGTGGCTTTTTGTCTGTGTTCCTGTTATCTGTACCATGTATAGATGCGAAATAAAGTTCAAGTTCAAGAGGTTAAAAATCTGTAAATTAGAGTTCGTATCTGACACTATAGAGCTGGAGAAAAGTGAGTAGAAAGAAAAAAACAAGACAGGCTAGAAGAGAAACAGAGCACATGCCCTGATTCACTGCTGTGCACAGCATAGGATGACATTTGACAACATGACAATCACTCATGTTGGTTTATTTGCTCTAATAACTGCAACAGCGTAGTTGCAGCTCCCTACTGTGGCAACACATGTGGTCAATATTCTAAAATAGTTGTTCTTGCTGTTATCATTAATTATCAATGGCAGGTAGTGTAGCTGCTATTGTTGACCTTTGCTCACCGTACAAAAAACAGTTGCACAAAACATTGAAGGCAGCAACATTGTTTCTTTTGAAATTAAGCTTTATTTGTGCCATACAGTATGAGATCATGAAGTGTAGCTGCGTCTAAGTGTGGATAAATTCTTGTCTGCTGTTTTCTCGATCTCTCTGAGCCGTGTAATTGGCCGGCTCATAACTCATAAGATTTGGACTTGGTCACTCCGAAACCACTGAAACATAATGTGGTATCCTTTCTATGTGAAAGTTTGATGACAGCAGCAGTGCTAATTGGTTGAGTGTATACGTCCAGTCCAATGTGGTAGGTATACTGGGTTCGATTACAAGTGCTGGCCAGAAACCCAATGAAACTTCCTGATGAGTGGAGGAGTACACAGACCTGGTGCTCAATTGTTTTTGGGTGTCCATGTCAAACGGTGGCCCCCATAAGATTTGTGTTTGACTCTCTGCCGCTGATTTCTAGAAGCCCTGTCAGGGAAGAGGCTTCTTGAGGAGCATATATGGCACAAACTTGCTTATATAGAGAGCTCATTTGATGATTGAGGCAAGTAAATGGGCTAATAGCAGAAAAATCCTGCTCAATTTTATGCACTGAGTCTGGATGAAGGGAACTAGAAAGACAAGGATCGAGATAGAAACACACTATGGGAAGAAGTTTAAACTGAGAAGGGCAGAAAATTTCAGCCCCACTGTCTTTTGTTATTATTTTCATTTCGCGGTTGGGCTAAGGCTGTTTTTCGGGATATTCGTCGTCAGAATTGGCAGGGACCTTCTGGAAAATCACGAGAATCATTTGGCAGCTGGTGTCTGGCCCGGTCATCCACAATGCAAGGCATGCTTGCAGTTCAATCTGGGAAGCTATGATCGTTGCAGTTATTATACCGGCATGAGTGACTGTTTGGTACGAACAGTCACTCATTCCTCAGTGCTGCAGTACTCGTGAGTGTTGCCTGTGCTGTGAGCCGTCGTGAATTTGGGCATGGAACCCCAACAGCTTTCCAGATATGTGCGGAATTCACTCTTCCCATCAATGAAAAAAGGAATGGGAAGGGACGTTTCTGGCTCTGTATTTAATCAAAGTAGCACTGCCGCCGCGTTCGCGCGTGC
>JALIZH010007476.1:0-32571 GCA_030522465.1 Rhipicephalus appendiculatus
CGATAAATTCGTGCGGTAGTTATCGAAGCGCCGCGCACAATCGCTCAGCTGGAGAAATACGGGCTCCAAGTCTTCTAAATGAAAGGACTGACAGATAAAATAAATGCGTGCACACTGCTTGCAACAGCCTTCTTTTCGCATAGCGAAGGATTGCACATAATTTTCTATGGATAGCATATACGGTACTAGCCTAACTTGCTTGGCGCACGAAAACAAGTTTCGGTTTCGATATTTATTTGTAATACGTGACAAACCTGGCCTCTGAGATTTTCTCAACGAACAAGGCTCGAAGGGTTGGCAGCTCGGAAGCCGCGACAGAGAGGGGGGAGCTCGCGACAAATGGGCGAGCGCGGCGAGCTCGATTTTTGTTGTGATCTCGGGAGTCGTTTGACGTATCTCGAAACTATGTGTTGACATGCAAGGCGTGCACAGCTGAAGAGTTAAGGTAAGGATATCCTGTCAGTACGGGCACCAGCGCGCAGTTTGCTGTGCAGATTATGACTAGAGCGTCTCAGTAATTCAGTCTGGCCAGAGTAGCGATATTATGCCAGCGATTCCCGTGCTGCTCAGCTGTGGTGCGCCGGCCGCTTTGGAGTGGTTATAATTTGTTGTATGTTGGTAAGAGTTCTCTTTTCCCAGCTATATGTAGAGCTCTCTGTGTATCTCAGTTCCAGTATACGGCTTTCGTTAATTCACATTGCTCGTACGGAAGTCATGTGCACGCTGGCTAGCGTGATCCGTGCGATTTCGCCGTATCGTGCACGGGTGCTTTCTTTCGCGTGTAGAGCTCATTGTTCGTGCCTTATTGTCATGTTTATTGCTTGTGAAAACTCAACATTTGGCAGCTGCGCGGCTGGGCCGCCGGTGAAAGTGTGGCATGGTGACCTGGAACGTTTTTCCGTACATCCGTCGATTACTTCGTTTTCGATTGAAAGTTCCGTAAAGAACACCGTGTCCTATCCTACTGTTAGATAGCCCACAGGAGGTATGTGTCAGGCGCGATGACAGTGTTAATTCATGCTATGCTACTGAAAGGAGGAGTACTTTCTGGCCGCTTTCTTGTGTTATTGTGTCGTTTGGACGGCCGCGCGTGACAGGTAGATAGACGGTTTCCGGCTTCACCTTCCTTGCATTCTAAATCTTTTTGGAGCCTTCGTTGCAAGTAGACAGATGAACAAAATTTTGCAGTCTAACCGAGGCGCTGCGATCGTGTTAAAACTCCACCGCAATAACGACACTTGAATCTGCTGAACACAAGGTTGCGGGTTCGATTCCTGGCCGTGCATGCTGAAGGATTGGAATGGAAAGTGTGCTCGTGTGGGCAGTGATTTATGGCTGTACGCCCGTAAAGCAGTCCCGGGATGTCAAGAATAACCCGGTAATCTCCATTGTGAATTCCCTCGTAGCACAATGCGAGCCTTTAGGGCCTTTAAACACCCGCAGTCTAATAACTTGTCAACGTTGCGTGACTCAAAATGGTTAGGCAACTTGTTGACAGAAATGTCAAATGAAGCAACTGGGTGTCAACTGCAGTAAAACTCTCACCCAATGCTGGGCCACCAACATGCCTACTCGATTCAACTGTAGCTTCTGTGCGCTGATGACTTGTACAATCCAGGGAGCTATAGTCACCATGCTAGTTAATAGCTGTGCATGTAGGTACACGTTTAATAGCAAAGCATGTGGGTACACGTTTGATTCCCAGCCATTGGTGCCGCATGTTGATCACAATGAAATTCAAAAATGCCTTGGTAGCTCAAAAGCGCACTAAAGGGATACCGAACAAAACCTTTGCCGCCAAGATTTGCAGCCTAATTGTAAAGATTGGGTGCTGAAATCGATACGCAACCTTCATTTCAGGCATGAACCTGACGAGAATAATGAATTTAATGCGTTTTTCACAAACTTCGCGTATAGCATCCGCACTGTGAACTCGGAAGAGGGGACGTTTAATTCACCAGGAACGGGCGTGCCGACAATGTCAACCGTCGCCCGCATCTCTCAACCTGCTCAGCTCCCACTACAGTTCTTCGAACTACTATGAGCAGCACCGGCAGTGAACAATGCTTCCAGCTGGGTTAAAGCCCTTCAATGCTGGGCACGCCTCGGCCTTTTGTGGAGGGGGGGATAGTGAGATGTAAAGGAGAGGAGGACAGGAACACATGCATCCTGCATGCGCCACGGTGAATGTGACGTCATGCCACAACTGCAGCCGCCACACACTGACAATCCACCTAAAATACAGCCTACTGTTCAAAAATACATGAAATAAACTTTGTTTATCAGAACAGTCGCATCTTCCGAGTAGAATTTAGATGTTTTTGTCAGTTTTTCCAATTTTTGTTCAGTATCCCTTTACCCCAGGTGGTCAAATTATTCAGGAGTATACCCCACTACATGATGTGCTTTACAGTTGTATTTTACTTTTTCGCACATAGAAAGTTCAAAATTTTAATTTTTTTTCACGGAAAATTGATCTCTTGGGGAGAGCTCTAAGGTGGGCAAGTTGATGTTCATTCATCTTCAGAAGTGTGCTTAGTTAACACAGTAGACAACGAATAAAAAGCGCGACACAAGACGTCGAGCGCAACTAGCAGACAATAAATAAACAAGTTGGTAGTTTGCACTTGGCGTCTTGTGTCCTGTTTTTTATTCATTCTGTACTGTGTCTGTGTTAACTAAGCGCACCTTTGAAGCTGATCTCTTGGACTCGGATCCTAAGGCACAGCAACACAATCGAGTGCAAACACTCAGTACCTGGCTAATGGTAATATCCGTGGATGCTCATAGGCTTTTAGATGAGAGCTGGCACTTGTCAACGAGTGGACGTGCACTTTAGTCTTTTTGACATTTAGATCAACTTAATAAGGCAGGCTTCTGGCAAAGGAAAACCTTTTTTTTTTCTGCATTTATTTGTTATGTTATTAGGATATTTGGTGCACACACTTCATGACTGAGCCAGTGGGACAAAGTCTGATCAATGTACAGACTTTGTGCAGTCAACCCCAAAGATCTACGCACTGCGCAAGCACGTGGCCAACAGCCTCTTCGCGGCATTTATTCTACGTTGGAAACAATAAACTGCAGCGCTGCGACCAAGGTATATCCTTCCCTTAATCGATGGCCTGTCTGTTTTCACACTGGCTACAAATGTTTTTCGCCTTTCTCTCTTTAATGCGATGCACTCTTCGGCAGCCACAGTTGTGTGCTTTTGTGTCCAGAGCGGTGTTTAATATAACTGTTATCAGTCGCAGCCCTTCACACAAACTGATATCTTCTCAACAGCACACCGCTCGAGGCATGCCGCTATTACTGTGATGCAGCTATTGAAGTAGAAGCATGATGACCTTACTTCAGATAAGCGCTTTGCGTGAAATGTGCTGCATGGCAGTAAAAAATTGCTATGCTAGTGAATAGTAACAAGACCCATTTCGGACCTGATGCTACGATGTACGATAGGTGGCACGGACAAGCAGTTTAGCATGCAGTTGCGTGGTCCTCTAAATTTTGCAGTTGACTGTACCTCCCTTCATTCCCAATCTCCCTTCTCTGTCTACGACCGTGCTGTTCATACCAACTTGCGAGACCAGTCATTTGACCCGGTCGGACCGAACATTGTCTATATTAGAGGCTCCCGCAACACAATCGTAATGTAAATAGACTGGTCTATGGCTATTTTTGTGTGTGCACGGCAAAAAAAAATTTGGGTGCACATCCTCATCCGAGACTAAAGAGCTTGTGACATCCAACGTCAGTAGGATAATGAGGCAGATCAGAGAGCTTAGCAAGGATAGATTTCTGGCCTTGTTGGTGTGACATATTCGGTGTTAAGCGCAGAACTTATACATAAAGATGGGATGGGAAGATCCCGTCTCATCATCTAGGGTTTCTGTGCTTAACACTGAACAGATCAGAGAACCCCTTTTTCAAACAATGGGGGAGACAAATAAGTAAGCACAACTTCATTCAGCCTCATCAGAGCAGTCAAAGATGCTAAGTGAAGTCGACCAGACAGGAGGCCTTGAAAACCTACTCTGGCATCTATACTTTAATGCTTTCTACTTTTTATTTCTTTAAGTGACTGACCTGCGTAGCTGGTGATGGTTGTGTTCCAAAAAACCCTCTTCACACACAGCTGGTACACATCGTAGAAGTAATAAAACAAAATAAAATTAATTTTCCAGGGCTGGGGTTTGAACCCAGGTCTTACCAGTCCTAAAGTGGCCTTGAACACTAGGCCATGCAACCCATGTTTGCCCAGTGTGAACTCGGCTGCATCACACGAATGCATTCTACCGATGGTGCAAAAAACAATTGGGAAGCAGTGTACTTGCTATGGGTGCTTCATTGAAATATTTTGTGCTGGCAGACTAAAAGTGATCTGCTGGAGAATCATATCAATGCGTAAGGTCAATATCGGGAACTGCGCATTTCAGGAAAATTTCGACTTCGAGAAAATTGAATTCCTTACCTTCGTTTCCATGATCGTGTGATGGTCCTTTCATTTGGGATGAATGCTGGAAAGACCTTGAATGATGCCATGCTGATTCAGCCCAAAAACAGCGTTCTGGGGATGGCTGCTAGCTATAAAGAAAAGCAGTACGCCAAGCACGCCAACGCCCCCCATTTCCCCTTCTGGGAAGGGCTCCTGGATTTTTTCAATTTCCCACTCTGATTTCACATCATCGTCTGTTTTCAGTTGTAAATGTATCAGAATAAGTCTTACGAGGAGTTTAGGCACCAAAACGTTCTGTGATTATTTTATTGTTTTATGTTGAAGGCCATTTATTGGGGACCCCGACGATGACTAGCAAGTGAGTGCACGGTAGCATCCTCAGCAATATGGTATTGCACGATTTAGGTGGCGCATTTGGTGATTTTGAAAATTTCCACCACGTGATGGAAAACCTGAGAGTGATGACAAGAATGAGCATCTCGTGCTGGCAACATCACGTGAGGTACCAAAGTGGTGGCATTGGCAAACTGATGCGTCATCTGCTTCATTTCACACATGCATCTGCCAGCAACGACATTTTGTTATCGGATGAATCCGACCATGAGTGTTTGCTGGAACGTGAGCAAGTGGAGGTGGAAATCAATTACGTTTTTGAACCCTTCGCCTTGGACTTTGAAATTTTTTCATACTACGCGAGGTTGCGTTGGTTCAGCGGAAGAGACCTTTCCATCAGAGAAAGACAATGCCTCTTTTCTGCTCGGTTGCACAGGAGTACAAAGGCTGACATGCCTGCCTTGGCAGTGCATTTTCGTGGGGTGTGTCATATTTACAACAGCTTAGAGGGGTTATGGCGACACCCAAGACATGCTTGTTGAAAAGATGCTAGCAAAATGGTCATCTTATTTGCCGTACGTATCTCCAACGTCACTTTTATTTGTGGCTATCCCCCGACATTTTTGCTGATGGTTATCGCGACAACTCTACAGGTTTTCCCGCTCAATTTAATCCAAAGCGCCAGCCTATTTAATCCAAGCTTCAGCCGTTTTTGCTGGCGCTTGGATTAAATTGGCTGGCGCTTGGATTAAATTGAGCGGGAAAACCTGTAGAAGGGGCACCACACCTCGCTTCTAAATGTCCAAATTGGTCACAGCAGTTCATGGAAACTCACTAAGCTGATGCTGTAGTCAACTTATCATCCGATTTCGGTGTCTACTCTCCTTTAAGTTGTTGGTTCGGGACATGCATTGTAATCATCTCTTGTGCATGTTTGTGATTGTGAATATTGAATCATGTTCAGTATGCGCAGCATACTTAGCAGCTTGCTCGTGTTACCCAAATCGTTTACGTACGCCTCATTACTTGCAGGTACAGCAGGAGCATCTTCTAGTCACCAGGCTGCAATCGCTCGAAGCCAAAATGTTGTCTTATTTAAAGAAGCGCATCGAAACAAACCAAGGAATCAGCATTAGCAAACTCCCAGGCCACATGGCGCAGCTGCCGCCTGATGTACGTGCCAAGCACGGAGGCAACGAGGAGGCCATTCGCAAATTCATGGAAAAGCATCCGGAAGTGTTTCTGATAGACAAATCCGGTCGCGTGTTCTTACGACCGGCATCCTCACCAAAAAGAACCGCACCTGTGGAGGTTGCAGCAGAAGAAGTCACAGCCCTGTGTGGGGTGTCGGGAAAAGTTCTGCGTATATTCCCGAACTTTGGCTTTATAACGGTCGAACAGCCCTTCAAGACGACTGTGTATTTTGATGTCAAGGGTTTCGAAGACAATCGGCACACCACTCTGACATCTGCCGGCTTGAGTGAAGGTGACTGCGTGATCCTCGACGCAACCAAGTCAGTTGGGCACAAGGCATCCTTTAAGGCGACCCGTGTGGAACGCATAGAAAAGGCCGTCGCTTCCGTGTCGAAGCCGACGAAAGAGCCATCCGTAGATGAGGATGACCGGCTCTGCAACCAGTCCGGCATTATACACACGGTGAAGCCGGACTTCGGCTTTATTACGTTCGGCCCGAAGAAGAAGAGCTGTGCATTCTTTCACAGCAGTGTCGTGGACAAGGCACTCACCAAAGGTAGCCGGAACTTAGCCGACATACTAACGACGAACGACCGGGTCCGTTTCGACGCGAAGCCAGACTGCAAAGGCAGCAAGTGGGTCAAGTGGAAAGCCACCAGGGTTTGGTGTGCCGCCCCGGAAATGGACGGCGCTGCTGGCTCGGAAGCTGACAGCGGAGATGAAGTATTCATGTCCGAAGATGAAGCTGAAATAAAGAGTATTCTCAACGGAGACAGTGATTCAGAATCGTCTGATGTTGATGTAAGGGATTACCCCGTGGGATTTCCAGACTGGGAAGACAACGCTCCAAGGAATCCACCACATCCAGGTGCTGAATCTTCTGCGGAGAAGCCCGTACTATGGTCTTCGCGTCGTACGCTCTCGGGGATCAAGGGAATCTTATTTAAGCAGTCCGACAACGTTGGCTGCGTCTGCTCCGTGGATGGGATGGCTACTGCACACGTGGTTATCTCCACTGTGTACAATGCGGGCAGGCAGATCAAGTCGTTCGATGAGCTGCCTTGGAGCTCAGAGGTCAAAGAAGGAGTGGAGGTGTTCTTCGACGCCGTTGAAGATGACAACAGGTGGCTTGCCACGCTTGTGTGGACTGGCGACCGGCCGCCCAAACTCCCTGTCAAGTGCAGTGAATTCATGTTCAACGCTGTGCGCGCCGCGGCAAAGGACAAGAGGTGCGCAGAGGATGAGCTTGGTGCGCCACGTCGTGAAGCGGCTAGTGCCCACGTGGAGCCGTCGATTGAGATTTTCCCGGACAGGCGGGGAGTTGTCGTTTCGGTAGCCCCGCGTGCGGCGTGGTGCGAAGTGGAGGAAGCCTCTGGCTCCAGGAAGCTGAAGTTCACCTGTCTCTACAGAAATGGCACAGTCCGCACGGATTTTCTGGACAAGATTCTGCAAGCAGATGACGTGGTCTCCGTCGACTACATGGTTGGCACAAGCCACGACAGGGAAGAGGCATGCTGTTCTCTCGTGTGGCAGGGGAAGAGGCCTGCGGACGCCATTTGCTTGACCCCCGAAGCATTTGTCAAACATCTGCGTGCAAGAGCTGCTGAACGCGATAGCTCAAGCAGCACCCCTCAGCAGCCTTTGTAAGTATCCTGAAGCAAGGTTTTGGGGCGGGCTAGAGGGCATTCCATTTTGAATTTGACTGCAGCGCATCTGAAGATGACAGAACCTCAACGATGTCTTGATCGGTCTGTTGTCTTCACACGCACTGCAGTCACATTCGATTTGTAAGTATGTTTATTCATTTTATTTACTTGCCATTCACACAAAAATGCGGAGGTACAGCTAAACCATCTTTCCATTGCTGGAGGGGTGGGGGGTGTGTGTTAAAGGCATTGTTAGTTAGAAGTAGAACAAACTGTGCATTGAAGGAAGCACGCGAAATGGAGGTGTCATTGTAGATATAAGAATTTGAAACTGTATTTGCATAAGGTTCATTCCACCAGAATACCATGTGTCTAGGACTAAATACGGCCAGTATTGGGGCTGCTTAAGTAAAACCTGTTTTGAAAATTGAACTTTCAAATTTTTCACGCCCGCTGTTCTTGCCTGCTCATTTCAGCACAATAGTGTTATTGAAGCTCACAGGCAATGTTTCTTGCCTGATCATCTGTGCAGCTGCTCTGACCCCGATGTCATGTCGGATGTGAGCCAGCACAACGGTAGCCTGTCACTCTTGGCAAACACCTATGCAGAACAGATGTTGGGCGTAGCGGTCGGTAAAGAAGCTGTCACTGTCCAGCAACCACAGAGTAAGTTTCTTGTTCTCTGTTTCTTTTCTGTTGCACATGCTCGAAGCTGTGAAAGGAAATGGCGGCGTGGCTCGCGCTTTAGAACTGGGCGACCATGGAGTTGCCTTATTTACTCGAATGTAACGCAAGTTTATTTCCACATTTTTGCTACCTAAACTTGACCCTCACGTTATATTCGAATGCCGAAATTTTGTTTTCTTCCTGGACGCAATGAAAAGTCACTCTTCACATTATGATTGTGGTGACATTACAATCGAGTAAATACGGTACTTGCAGCATTGTCGCATAGAGGAATATCTGGCGCAACTGGCTATGCGAGTTTTATAACTTTGCGTTGTGTCGACAGTCATTTACCTTAGATGCGAGTAGCATGGGAAGTCTCGAACATGCTTGTATCTATGGAAATGATGCACAACTAGCTCTCCATGTTTGTCATATCACCCTCGCTTTTAAGTAGTAGTAGTAGTAGTAGTAGTAGTAGTAGTAGTAGTAGTAGTAGTAGTAGTAGTAGTAGTAGTAGTAAACTATACTTTTGTCAAGATGGGGTTTAGTAAGAAGGGAGTGGGAAGGCCCATTCATTTAGAGAAAAAGAAACCCTGGATATGTCAGTAGTAAACTTGACTCAGCATCTGTAGTCTGTTACAATCTTAGAAATAAAATGTAAGCTCCGCCCACAGAACCATGGCACACCTGCTCTTCACATGGGAAAGACTGTCGCGCTAGCTAATCTGCTCGGATCACAAGTTTTTTTCCTCGGCTAACATAACTACTATGAGTATTAAAAGTTGAAGGTACGAAAGGTTCGTTGTTTCTGCCTAAAGTGTTACGTTTAGTCAGGTTGAAAGCTGGACTAGTTGGGGATTGATAATCATACCATATAGGCAAAGTAGTGCACTTTTGACCAGGACAAAAGGGTAGCGAGTTTCTAGTCTTTGTTGTCCCCTATATCCTCTTCAAAAGTGCGCTGCTTCACCTGTATGGTATGACAAGCATTACATTTGGCCAAGCGGCGATGTCAGAATCCCCAATGATATTCACAAGGACGTTCAAGTGTGTGACCTAAAGCCAGCGAAACAAATGTGTGTCTCAACTATTAGAAGCTCGAGAAGGGCTTGACATCACAGAAGTGAGTAAGCGCCATTGGATGGAGCACTGATGCTAATTCTCTGTGGGAGAGACAGCAATGGCTGTGGGCCAAACTGAGATTTTTTTTTAGTGTAATTAGGCATAGGTAAATGTAGGCCAAAAGAGATTCTTAGCATCGTGTTACTATACTCCTTTGAAGAAGCGCTTCCTACAAGCGCGTGTAGGTATATCTGTGCAGCATTTTCAAGCTTCGGGATGTGTTACACATTGCGGAGTGTTTTGCTCATTGAGAGTGCACGCGCCTTGTCTAAGCCTCGACTACCGCCATGTTCCAGGAGCCTCCTCAACGAAGCAGACTGGCGCGCACGCCGTTTTAAATGTAAGAGCACGTACATGTTACGTCCAACCCCTCTGGACCTCCCCAGCATGGCCTTTCACTCTAGCTCTCTCTGTCCATGCTCATCGCATGTGCTTTTGGGAGCCAAGAAATGCCTCTGCTTAGACTTTCTCTGCGGCACTGGCCCTTTGCTCTGCTTCTATCTTCACGACATTTATGTAACAGTGTCACAGGTCCGCCACCTAACCATTCAGTCAATAAGTCAATCTTGCATTGCATTACTCGGCATTCATACAACAGGGATTTGTTGTCAAACGACAGCACGCGCCAAAGTTTCACAATTCTGTCGTGAAACCCCACATTTTCAGAACTCATAACTTGCTTATTATTGTTATAGTATAAACACCAGTAATTTCGCTGTTTTTCGTTCGCGTCTGGTTTGCCAAATCAGCTTTGCGACAATAACTCATTTTGAGAAGACACAAATACAGCTGCTTGGCAGTTTTTCGGAGCCGACTTGCCGGATTACCTTGACCCGCAGAAACGGTTGCCTTCCTGTGTAAGCAATGTACGGAACAATTGCATCTAAAAGCTTGTCAAGGCATTATATAAGTGAATTTATTTCGAAATGTTAACAGCGCATAGAAGGTTTAGGAAGGGACGAGACAACAGAGGCAAACAGCGCTCTTTGCCTCTGTTGTCTCGTACCTACCTCGACCTTCTATGCGCTGTCAACATTTTCGAAATGAATCCACACCAACTTGCCCAAGCGTCAACCCTTTCAATTCAATATATAAGTGACTATATCGGGGGGAAAAAAAAGAAATCGTGACCACTTTATTCCTGCAGCCTAGGTCGGTGGTTTACTACAGGAAATTGAGAAAAGTTGGTAGGGAATTTGTGGCATGGAAAGGGGGACACACGAAACATGGAATGCAAGCAAAACATTGGAAACATTGTTTCCGTTGTTGTCTGATTGTCTTGCCTTCCTTTCCTTACTCAGGCTTCTCAGTGAACACCAATCTCGTGACGTGCTTATGATCGCCGTTTTAAGGGAACTTTAAAACCATTTTTTGTACCGCTTCTCTTACTAGATGCTTTGAAAGTCAACCAGTGGTATAGTTCCTTGTGCAGATGTCAAGCATGTCATTAGATTTTGTGTAGCTGCTGTAGTTCTCAAGACTGTGTGAAATGTATTGATGTGGGCCTATTCCTGCAGTGCAATGCAATGACTCCAAGTCTAAAATATCCTTCATATGCCGGGGCCTGCCATGACACTAGTTAGCTTGCATGCAACTGGTGCTTGCTCTATTATTTTGTGATTTCCATCAGTCTCTCCTTTCATTTCTTTCCTGAGCAATATCTTTTCACACTCTGCCCATGGCTTTGGATAGTTTAAAATACTGTAAAGAACTGTTCAGGCTGTTTCACGTGGCATGCTTTTTCCACTTGGCAACACAGTTTTTTCCCGTTGCCATGTAACTGCTGCAACTGTCGTGCTTCCCCACTACTGCATTCAGCGAAGTTGATTGCATGGTTGTTGCAGTTGGCATGATTTTGGACAGTGCAACGGGAAGTGCCATTGAAGTATGAATTTTCATGCCATTGATTTTATATCAGGTCAGGCCGGCTTGTTCGCAGTTACGGTTTAAGCAACTGTCTAAAAGTGCATTGCTTTTAAAGCCACCAAGGCAGATTACTTAAGTCGTGTAGATTTACTTCAATAAACATGTGAATACATTCAGATTGCTTTGGACAGCAGAGATAGCTTCAGGCAGCAGGTATTCATATAACAGAGATAGCTTCAGGTAGTGGGTAGCTTCAGACAGCAAAGGTAGCTTCAGGCAGCAGGGATAGCTCCAAATAGGTGGTAGATTCAGATAGCAGAAACAGCTTCACGTAGCATGTAGATTGAGACAGCAGAGATAGCTTTAGGCAGTATAGGTAGATCCAGACAGCAGCAATAGCTTCAAATAGCATATAGATTCAGACCGCAGAGATGGCTTCATGTAGCAGATAGCTTCAGATAAGAGATAGCTTCAGGTAGCTTAGGGCAATGTTTAATGATGCTACTACAGAAATTACACTCTCATTATTGCACGCGCATGCTACCTTCAAGTATCAGTGTACGACGCGAGCAGTAGCAACTTTATTTTTCTCCATGCTGTAGTCATTGTATGTGAAACAGCCTTTAGGTTTCAATCCTTCGGATGTGGGCTTTGTGGCATCTACGGAGATTTTGCACGCGCTTTTGCAGGCCAACGCGGACGTGCAACGGGTTTCCGCGCCAACGGCTCGCTCTGCGGAGAAGCCTTCCATCTCCATCTATCCTAGTGTGAGGGGGACGGTCGTTAGACTCCTAGACTGCATGGCCACGGTCGAGGTCCAAGAGGCAGAAGGCATGCGCGAGATAGTCTTCACCAACGGCTACTTCTACAAGGACGGGCAGGTCGTTCTGGAAGACCTCAACGAGGTCCTGCGCAAGGGGGACGAAGTCAGCCTGAACTACATGGTTGCGAAGATGGCTCACAAGGACGTTCGTCCACTGCGATTTTGTCTGGCAGGGACGAATGCCGGGGAATACGAAGTGCCTGAGCCCCGACGCGTTCGCGAAGAGTCTGGGCATCAAGGCAGATCCCGCAGGTGTCAGGGCCTCTGTCGACGACCTGTGCAGGTAAGTGGCACCACATTTGCTGGAAAATAACACAAACGCGAATTTTACATTAAGTTTCGATGTGCCTACTTGCAGCGAGTGTAGATAATGTGCCAACGCAGCTGGGGCTGCTTCACGAACGGTGGGGCATGATGGCGCAACTGCATTGTGCCGATACTTGGACGAGCTTTGTTCACAAGTATCGGTTGATAGGTTGCTTTCGGGTACCTCTTAGAACGCAGAGTTTCGTAATGTGAAAGCCATCTGACAGTGAAGCTTTTAGTGCGAGAGTTTGTGTGAGGGTAGACTAAGGCAGCGTGGTCTCCATTTCGAGCATCGTGATCATTTTGTTTTATTTATTTATTCACTGCTCCCTCGCTGGTCACATGACCTGCGTGACACCGGACAGACATGCAGACGGTGCAGGATAGACTTGGAACAACTACCTACAATTACATAACTGCAGTAGCCCGATTCCAAGTTTGCCGCTCTTTTGTGTTTGTCTCTTAAGATCGCAAAGCAATGTACGTCTCTTGGATCTGCATAAATACGAAATTTCTTGGCTGCTTAAAAAGACTTGGCGGATACAGTGTCGTTGGATTCTCCATTTGCTATATTCATGCCTTTGTTGCATTTCTCTCTGTTGGATCTGTACTGGAAGGTCCAGCAGTTCTGGTAGCAATGAAAGTATGAGTAATTGAGGCAGAATGCATGTGCTAACTTAAAGGTGCCAGAAATCTGAAATAAGTCTTTTCTTCTTTTTCTTTTTTCTTGTTTGCGGCTCCATTTTGATTTCTACTAATGTGTTTTTGTCTTTCCTCTTGTTCAACCAGGAGCCAGCGGCGAAGCAATATGCCGGAGAGTGCGTCGGTGAACCACCTCGGTTCTTCCGCGGCCATGAACCACGTCGGTTCCTCCGCGGCACTCCGAACTGTACCCGCTGAACCGCGCCTCACCGTGGTGAACCCTGCTATGCCACGAGAAATCAACATGGCCAGTCTGACCCAAACCACCGCTGTTCCTTTGTCAGAGCAACGCGTTGAGCAGCTCGCGGAGGAACCTCAAGCAAACTCCACGAGTCCAGGTTCGAACGAATCGTGCAGGGGTTTATGGGGTATCGTTTTACCTCGGTAGCACTCTCTAAAATACTGTATTTACTCTTGAAGCAGTGAAAAATCCTTGGGACCAGAGGGTGTCGCTGGAGCCAACGCTTTGACAAGTGGCCTTGTCTTCTTCAAGGCAGCATTGTTGAAGAAGACAAGCAACCCCACTTCGCAGAGCAAACATTTAGAAAATGAAGCCGCCTTGCATCTTTATTTATAATCCAGCTGCTAGTGATTGCATTATTCTATGCAGCATTCCATGTGCAGTTCGACGGCTCATTGAGTAGTATTGAAGGTGTGCCTCATGTGAGGCTTGCAAGCTCTCCACATCTAAGTGTTCATTTTCAGTTCATTGTTCTCTCAATGAAAAATCGACAGTCTGTGAATGATATGCAGACAATGGCCCCAATGTCAGTGACTGCAGTGGGCACTCTAGGTTTGCAGTTAAAACGAAAAACTGTACAAGACGAAAAAAAAAAAACGAAAAACAAAAAGTAGCAACTGGAAAAAATTGATTGCTAACTCTGCGTTAAAATACACAGTTAACGAAGTAATGTGCACATGTAGAAAAAAAGTATTACTGTAGTCACTGTAGGAGGGTTGCACGGGGGCGGGGCCCCCGAGATGGCGCCAGCGTCGGGACGGCCATCTTGGTGGTTTCCGCGTAGGTAGGGTAGGCTCAACCGCATTCTACCCGTGTCATGCACAATGTCACGCACACAGCCTTTCGTCGCCGCTCGCCGTTTCGATAAAACCGATGAAGCGCGCCACCAGAGAACATCTGCGCCACCACGGACCACCGAGATGGCGGCGGACGCCGCTAGCGATCCAAGCGGATGACGTCACTTGCAACCCTCCTATAGTTAGTTGTGCTGGTAGTAATGTTTAAGGCCCTAGTTTTAATAAGTGGATGAAGAAAGGTCTTTAAATAGAGCACTGCTAGATAATAATATTGCGTCGGTTAAGTAATGTCCACCGATTTGCTTGTTGGCTGCCTCAGTGTGCAACGGACCCATCTGAATGACTACAAATTACTTGTCGAAAGTTATTTCCTGCATCTCCTTGCTCAGGAACTGATGACTCTGTTGAAACAGCCACCACTTGGGTCGATCTCTTTTTCAAGACTCTGAGTCTCCAAACATACAAGTTTTTGAGTTTCGAATGTGTACTGAATCACTAAGCCAAATCGAATGGCAAGGACTATTCCTAATCGTATTCAAGTTTTTGTACACCTCCTGCCTCCATATTCTTCAAAAATGGGCTTGTGAAAATGAGCAGCATTGATTATTACTAATACTTTTATAAGAATGACTTTCTGTTATTGCTTACCACTAACAGTTTATTGCCAATTGTGATGCCGAGTGTGATAATTGATTTCCAAAGTAGCTGGTAATCTTACCTAGTGTATTGCTGCATCTATTGTCAGGGCTTTGTTTTTTGTTATGAGTACGAGTTTACCATGGTGCCATCAGGTTATGTACCACATTTGTTTGTTTGTTCTTTTTTCTTTTTTTTTTTTTTTTAAGCAGTACTTAGATTCGTGGTGGACGGAATGAAATGTTTATGTAGTCTTCGTTACAACGATGTGTGCCAAGATCAGTGTATTGTTTTTCTACTGCAGGACCGGACGACACTGCGGATTGCATTCCGCCTGCACATAGCATTCCACCTGCGCCTAGCATTCTGCCTGCATGTAGCGTGAGTATCGCCTTCATGGTGGCATTGTTTACATAACACTGCTTTTTGGTCAGAAAGTTATGCCTGCATCTGGCGGGGAGGGTTATTGTAGCTTTGAGCAGACACACGTTACCATTAGTGTCATTCGCTAGAAGGGAAGCACTGATGGGGATGGTGAAGGGATAGGAGGGGCAACAAAATTAAGAAATTCGGAGGCATAACATGGAATCGGGCTCGCTCAGGGCAGGGTGTGGTTGGTGATCATTGCGAGGGGCCATCGTCCTGCAGTGGACATAAGACAGGCTGATGATAATGATAATGATGATGGGCTGTTTTGTGGAATGGTTTGGTGGCATGCTTCCCTGCAAGGCATTTTACACCAGCTAACATCCAGGTAGTCACTCCTGCAAGCACTATGTACAAGCTTAGTTTTCTTGTAATGGGATGTGGAAAATGCAGGCGTGGCTATTCCTGATGGCACCATGCACAAAGGGCAAGCCCCAGCATATGTGGCCAGCACCAGAGTTCTTCAATCATACGAGTTCCGAAACTCCCCATAGGCCTCACGAATCCAAATCCAAACTCGCCATTGACCAAAATTGCGGGGGTGTGCCGATTGTCACGACATCTGTTGACCAAAAGATAAACTAATAAACGCTTGTGACAATGCCAGTGCTGCATGAAGCATTGAGCAGCTTGCGAGGAGCGCACGCAGCGGCGAGTGTTGTGGTCATCGTCACAAAGGGCATTAGTTAAGCTGTGCTTAACTATGTTAACTGCATTTCTGGATACTGGTGTTAGTGTTATCTTTTAGTGCCCTTTAAGAAACAAAACAAACCTAAGTCTTCATTGGTAGCCTAATCGTGGTAAATTTGCTTCCAATTTTAGGATGAGACTCTGCTTCGGCTCGCAAGGATGGTGGTTCAAGAGTTTCGGGCCGAGTTCCTGGAAGAAGTGCGAAAGTACGTGGCAGGCATCTATGCAGCGTTCAAGGATCCTGGTACGCGACGCTGAATCTCAGACGAACGCAGACCGTCCGCGCACGGACTCTGCCGGAGAGAGCACTCCTCCATTCTTCAGCCCGTGTAGCACTCCGACACGGGAATCTGGAAGCGACCAGCTCGCCACCGTCTAGGGCAGAGTCAGTTCCACGCCAGCTGGAGTTTTCAGCCTCTGTGCCTGAAGACGCCGCTGCCACACAGCAACCGGAGTTGCAGGAAGCGCCACCCACTGATAACACTGCCGTCGGTACTACGTGTGAACTGGACGGCCATGGCGAACCACAGAGACTAGCACTAGTTCTTAGCGACAGCGGGCCAGATATGGTCAGCACTTCTGATGAGATCTCTCATGTCAAGCCATCAGAACCTGAGCCTGGCAGCTCGGTTGCTTTCAAGTCGTTGGAGCAAAAGAAAGTTCTGCACACTATTGGACGCTGCTTCCAGCACATCGTACGAACACAACCACAGCAAACCACAGCTGTCTGCCCAAGTTCCAAAGCATAAACACGGCAGATGCGGTCGTGACTTCAGACGAAACCGCCGGTATTGTCAGCAATACTTCGCAGCCAATGCCGGATTTAGTTAGGCATGCTAACTACATCGAAAAACTGGCCGCGCATATCATTTCCAAGGCTTTAGCATCGTCAGATAAGTCTAGTGCAACAAGTGAGCAGTCGTACCTGTCGGAAGCACCAGCCAAGGCCATTTTGAGCGCTGCTGAACACCATAGTGCACTGCCTCAGAGTGACACTTTAGACAGGTTGCCAACTGAAGACAATCCAGAGGAAGTTGCTGTCGATGTGTCAAAGCCGGGGAACCAGAATGAGGAAGCTTCACCAAATGGGCCAGATGACTCCACCTGACAGTATTGTGTCGCAGGGAGTGACTGAAAGTGAGGGTGACAACGCTCACACTGACATGGTTGTTTCACAGGCAACCAAAAATGAGATATTGCCTGAAGTGCCAGACCCTAGTAGGCGGTTTCAGTTCCTGCAGAAAACTGCCGAAAATGGGGTACAAGACTTGTCAGAAATGCCCCGCACAGAGTCCTTGTAGAAGCCTCACTTCCAACAGGCGACACTGATGTTTTCGATCATGTTTGAAACACCGTGTACAGCCGTCGTTGATATTACTGGTCCTGGGCAGACTGCTGAAAAACTGTCCAACATGTCGGAAAAGACCGACAGTGCAGCTGCAAGTGTTCTTCCGCCACCAACAGGTGAAGCGATTCCAACGGCTGCCTGTGACTCACATTTGCAAGTGGCATCTAGCCTCCCAGTACCAGTGGAGAATGACAGCATCTCACCATCAGTACTGCCTGATATGACAGAATCACTGGATACCGACTCGACGCAGAAGTCTGACGCATGACTGGACAAATGTGATTCCAAGGCATCGGATGTGTGATAAGTGTTTGCTCTAAGCAACCATCCCATATGTGTCCGTCGCCTTGGATAAATGCGTGCATAAAGTGCGTTGCTCCAGCCATTAGGATTCGTAGCATGTGTAAACTGAGACGTTGGAAGCTTCTCGAAAATGGATGAAGTGCAGCTCTCGCAAGCTGCTGATGGCAAGCTTGCATATGCCACAACGTCCAGTGGATAAAATCGTCAGACCGACTGGCGTATAGGAGTGCATTGATTCAATGAAAGACTCCCGACACTGCGCAGTCAGAAAAAAAGGCATTTTCTGGCGCTTAACTGCATCATATTTATGTATCATTTCTTTTTGCGTTTTTTCATATAAATGCTGTGATTCCTTTAGGTTGTGTGCTGTTTCATGTTAAGCAACATCAAGCGGGCCTGAAATGCCACTTTTTCTTCAAATACTGCGGGATGCCCACAATTAGACCCGTAGCTTTGCCATAGGCAGTTGCAGCAACACCCAATAACACGAAGTGATTTATTTATTTATTTTATTTTAGTTATTTATTGATACCTCAAGGGTCTCGAGGGACATTACATGAGGGGTGGGCATCAGAAGTAAGAACAAAAGATAGAAAAAAAGAAAAAAAATACAATAATTAACAACAAACAACAATAAGAAAATACGAAATATAAATACAAAAGGCGGCAATGAGAAAAAAAAAATCTATTTACAAAGGTATGCCCAAAAAAGTGATGGCCTATGGCACATAGTATTCCTTCAGTGAATGTTCATGAGCTATGAATAGTTGGTGTAGGTTTCATGGAAAATCATAAGCGTACTCTATAAAATACCGTTTTTTTCCCCCTAAAACTTATCTCAAGAGCTCCTGATGTATAGCACAAGTAAATGAAGCAGGACAGCAGGAAATTATGGGGACACAATACCTGTTGTTGCACTTTGCGTTGTGTACGCGTGTCTTCTGTTGTCCTGCGTCATCTCTTTGTGCTAAACCGCTATAAATGCAGGACCAACTGGACCACCAGTTCAATTTCTTGAAACATGTTTCGCTTGTGGGCCCAAGACTCAATGCAGGGAAGGCTTTTTTTTTTTCTTACCTAGCTAGTCAAGCATGCAAAAATTACATTACGGAACTTGGGTTTTTGCGTTACGTAGTAGTATAGAACACGGCGAGAAGCACAGGCTACTAACGTTGAAATGAGCACGGAACCCGTTCTTGCTGTGTCCCATCCCATTAGGTGCCACTAAAAACGTGTTCCAGAGTGCCAGTAACCAACTAACACACCTTAGTCACTTGATACAGAGGTGAACCTAAAGCCAAAGCTCAACTATGCAATCCAGTCATGCTTCTTTAGTTTATTTAATCATTTACATGTGACTGGTGTTTGTCAAGCAGATCTAGATAGGGCCAAGTAGAAATATGGCACTCTACTTGGACTGTCGGCTGTCTTTTCATTCTAGTACACAGTTTACTTGCAGCACTTGTTTTGTTCCTGCAAACTGAGACTCTATATTGATGTGTTACCATCTATGCTAATCTTGATATGTGTGAAAACACAGCCTTTGAATTTTATTTGTTTTGACCAAAGCCTCTCTTATCATCTAATTTTATTGTGATAAACGATGACACAAACCTGAACGTCTTTCAGAACCGCAGGTACTTCTTAGTAGTGCGTTTCTGTATGTGCTTCATCTGTGGATGTTTCTTTAGTTTATTTAATCATTTACATGTGACTGGTGTTTGTCAAGCAGATCTAGATAGGGCCAAGTATAAATGTGGCACTCTACTTGGACTGTCAGCTGTCTTTTTCATTCTAGTACGCAGTCTACTTGCAGCACTTGTTTTGTTCCGTGCAAACTGAGACTCTATATTGATGTGTTACCATCTGTGCTTATAATCTTGATATGTGTGAAAGTACAGCCTTTTAATTTTATTTGTTCTGACGAAAGCCTCTCTTATCGTCTAATTTTATTGTGATAAACGATGACACAAACCTGAACGTCTTTCAGAACGGCAGGTACTTCTTAGTAGTGCGTTTCTGTATGTGCTTCATCTGCGGATGTTTAAAGTGAGTTCTTCAATAAAACTGTTTGTTTAGAGTTCCCTACTTATTGCTATTATCACCTCTACTATGGCAGATAAAAGGAAAAGCAAGTAGTGATGTGGGAGTCACCAGGTTGCCCCTTTCTTGCTGCCCCTACAGTGGACGAGGTGCAGACATTTAGAACAGTAGGTAATATATGTGCATACAACTGTGTTCTCAAATGTGATCTCAAATGTGTTCACGCAGACCTGTTGACCTTTTAGAAGGGATGTATGGCATTGCTTTAGGCTGAGTCTTGAGCAACGACTCCCAATCTCTTGTTCAAAAAACATCGTAACTTTCCACTTGTGTAACGCCAGCTTTAGTTGTCGGGGAAGTGAAATGGCTGTGGATAATTGGAGTGGTCAGAGTTGCTATGGGACTACGAAACGTGCCCTCTGCAGTGAGTGTGCTAAGAGGCAGAGAGAAGGGATGCCTTTGGGTGAGAGATCTTTTTAAGAGTTATACCTATGGTCTTATTGAAGAACCGTAGTTACCTTCTACGATGTGACTTGGAAGTTAGTCATCGAGAACTCTGGTCATGCTGTAAGGTGTACTTTATTGACCTGTAGAATGTGGCTCATGTCCTGGCACACAAGGGCAAGGCGGTGAAAGACTGAAAATGGTATCGAGGAGAAGGAGGGTGTTAGTTCCAGGTGGGTCTAGCCTTGCAAGGTATGCAGGCACATGCCCAGCCAGCAGTTGCCTCGATTCTTTTAGAACATCTGGGAAACATGCATCATCTTTTGATAACGCGGCGCGCGCCGGCACACGGAAATGCCTGCTCGAAGCCAAAATTAGATGCATGCATGGCGGCACATACAAGGCACTATCATTGGCAAAGTTGACCAATCAAGATTGCATGGCGGGTGCGTCTGATAGGTCAGAAAGTGATTGGATTTTTGTTGCATGAATTAGGGGCGTAGAATATGCTGATTTTCCCTCAAACACCAATATGGCTGCGTGCATGCACGTCATGGGGAACAAATCGGCCACTTTTACTTAAATTCAGCACCTGTACTTTTATGTTCCTTCAATGGCTGGAGCGCCGCCAGCATTTTTTTTATAAACGCTGTCCAGAAGGCCCACGACGCGGCGGTGAGGCTAGGCCTCCCCGACCCTACGTTGTAGCGGCTTGCGATCCTCCCCCTATAAAACGGGGGTGGATTCCTTTAGGACCTTCAATAAAGTTTCCTATCTATCTATCTAAATTTTCGTGGGGAGGTTCAAGCACCCTTTATGTATGTACGTGCTAGTTATTGTTGGGGTTGTACCATAGGGTTGTACAAGGGGGGGGGGGGGGGGGGTCAAAAGTTCGGAGGCCACTATCCCATGTATTTCTATGGAAGCGTGGCCTGCGAACTTTTGACTAACACTGCACGTCCCGCAACCACGATATGATTATGAGGACGCCGTAGTGGAGAGCTCCGGATCCACTTTCGACGGAACTTTGACATGCACCTACATCTTAGTAAACGGGCCTCTTGCGTTTGACCTCCATCGAAATGCGGCCACCGCGACGTTCGGGTCAGCAGTCGTGCAGCATAATATATTTGTGACATATATAAGAGAAAAACCACCTGTCAGAATATTCTTAAAAAGAAGGCAACGTGAAAACGAAACCGAAACCACTCGGCGCAAAGACCCAATCAGTGTCGTCGTAACTAATTTCTCTTTTTCCTTTGTTTTTTTTAAATTCCGGTTCCGTAGTCGCCGTAGTTTTTGACTTCACGCGCACTGACGCGCATACGATCGCCTGCACGCGCTGCACGCGCCACGATCCGAGCCATGGTTCACGCGTCCTAAACTGCGCTGTGATCTTCGAACACCGTCTTCGAACACCGGTCGACGTGCTCTGTTCGGCAGCGACGAGGAGTCATGTATCGGTAAGTCCGAAATCCTTTCACGTAACGATGCTGACAGTGATATCCCCGAACTCGCTGACTTTTATCATGGAGCTTGGCAGTACATCGGTCGGCTTTTGTTAGATCTACAATCGCTTAATTATCACATGGGCTGATAATCGCGTTCACCGAATTAAAATTGTGTAGCCGCGACGTAATCGATCGGAGGAACTGTCCACGATCGTGTACCATGACCGCTACTCGCAAATTAGTGGTTTCTAAGTGTCTTCAGATGATTGGTAGTCTTTCCTGTTGTGAGCGTTCGATTGCTGGCACGCGCTCCTAATTGTCATACAGTTCTGAGAAACGCGTCTGAGATCGCTTCTTCTTGGAAAGATAATAATATGTGTGTTTTTACGTCCCAAAACCAAGAGATGAGTATGAGAGACGCCGTAGTGGAGGGCTCCGGGAAATTTTGACCATCTGGTGTTCTTCAACGTGCACTGACATCGCACAGTACACGGGCCTCTACCTAATTTCGCCTCCACCGAAATGCGACCGCCGCAGCCGGGATCGAACCCGCGACCTTCGGGTCAGCTAGCCGAGCACCCTAGCCACTGATCCACCGAGGCGGACTCTTGGAAAGATATTCAAGGAGTATATTCGAAGACGCATCTGGCGCCGATAATTGTCACCGCCTCGGTTAAAATTGTAAGCACCGTTTATAATTACCGTTTACGAAAGTAGGGGAAATTCTCCCAAGGGGAATTCTCGTTTTTGCGTATTGTACGCAACTAATGAAGCCGATTTCACTACTTTCATTAATCGGTTTCATTAGTTCTGTACATTATAATTACATTTGTATTATAACCTGAACGTGTTAAAAAAAAATTGAATGGCGCTTTCACTTTGCACAGCTTGCCACAGGATTTGCAGCTAACGAATTCGAAATATTTGAAATGTGAATTTTATTTCGTTAATTACTGGGGCTGTAAAAATGTACGCACAAAGCAGTTTTCCTCAAAACCGATTAAACGCTTTCCATTAATTTTTAGTCCGGGCCCTACAGTATATCATTTTTTAGGGCGAAAGAATGTTTTCGATTTTGCACTTAATAATTATCACAAATTGAATGGATATTTTCCATGGGAAAAATTAGGTATGCGATTCACCCAAACGCGCGTGTAGCTCTGACTGACGGAAAATCGAATTTAATTTACTCTGATTAATTATATTAGTATATTCACCTGGGGCAAATAAGTTATAAGACGCGTTCTTTAAATAATGATTTGTTTTCTCCTTTTTAAATGTAGCCATGCTGCTTTTTAAGTGTGGATTATTATTATTATTATTATTATTATTATTATTATTATTATTATTTTAAGTGTGGATGGAGACTCGATCATCTGTAGCAGATACTTGATTTCGCCGATTTTCACAGCTTATTTTTTTTCTTGTTCAGGTTTCGTAGAAAAACTTCATTTTATGGTGCAGTTCGTTTAACGTAACAGCTAGTTGGCTTGCGAAGTTTCTAAATCAAGTTGATATATACTATCATAGTTCAGTGCATCAACTGGAACTCTTCCTGCGAACGAAATAAAATTTTCATTGACATGAAAAGAAAATTAAGGCAGCATAGTACTAGTGGTGCCAAGCCATAAAGGAACAGCTGAGCTGGGCGACCTTCCTTAATTGTTTCTCTTTATTTTTTTCTCTCTTTCTCTTTCTCTCGGCTTTTTGTGTCTCTTCTTTATCTGTTATTCTATTTCTTTTTCTCCTATCTATTTCTTTCTCTTTCTCGCTCTTTCTATATTTTTCTCTTTCTTTCCGTCTTGCTGTTTTTTCTATCTTTTTGTACGTCTCTCCGTGTTTCGTATCTTCTTTCTCTTTCCGTTTTTCTTTATTTCTCTTTCTCTATACTCGCTCTCTCGCCCATCCCGGGTTATTGCGTCCCACACCGGACAAATCGGCGCAGCGTTGAGGGCGCGCGTCGGGTGCACGTGTTCGGGGAGCGATAGAAGAGGACGACGAAGAGAGCGCGCGCCGGCTGAGTTATTGCGCTGCACGCGCTAGGCGCAGCTGTGCCAGGTCAACGCGAGATGCCATATATGGTAGAGGCCGTTGAACAGCTCCGCTCTTAATACAGGCACGTAATATCGTCGAGCGCCGCATGAATGATCAGCACCAGGGGAGCCAGAGATTTTTTTTTCGGGGAAGGGGGGGGGGGGGGGGGTCAGCTTTGTTCGTGCATGCGTGTTTAGGTGTGCGTGTATATATTACTCATGCAAAATTGAAAAAAAAAACAAACAAAAGATTGGGGGGACCCTTCAAGCTTCGCGTTTAAGAGTTGAACGCGATAGCGATATCCTGTCCCGAGTGCGTATACTTCAACCACTTAGTGCATACTTGCTGTGCACCCACTACGTGGTGTTAATGAATGCGCGCAGTAAGGTGTGTGCCTTTTGTAATGGGTGGTCCGGCTTTAAACTACGAAATCGTTATGATAGTCACATGTTCTGACGCCCGATGGCAATGTACGCTTGTACCACGCAATATTACTGGGATATTACATGTTATATTGCGACGCCTATAATAAAGGACGCTTGCGTTTGCGAAGCATGAAAGTTATTTTCAGTGCATTTCCAAGCAGAGGAAGTTATTTTTCACTGTATTTCCAAGCAGAGGCGTGGCTGTGTGGTAGGAACACCTGCTTGCCACGCAGACGGCCTGGGTTCGATCCTCACTCGATCGGACCCGGAAATTTTATTATTTATTTTATTCGCATCTTTCTTGATTTTCCGGTCAGGGACAAGATGATGATTTTTCGCTCACCAACCAACGACGCCGACACCGACGCCGGAATTTCTGCGGAACGAGCTCTTTAACGCTGTCGCGTTAATACTTCGTGGGTAAAGGCTGAACCCCCCCCCCCCCCCTTCCCCCAGCCTTGCCAATGATCAGCACCATCAGATGTCGGCGTGATTTAAGCCAGAACAGATCATCCGAAAGGGCGAAAACTAGGCTTTAGGCTTGTGCGAATATTCGAGCACATCGAAAATTCGAACGAATATTACAGTATTCGAATTCGCTTTGATTCCAATGTTAAGTTATTGGAAATTTCGAAGTATTCCAAATGAACGAACAGGCATATAAAAACAGCATGCAGCCCCCCCCCCCTGTAAAGGTGGTTTCACTGTAGTGAAAGGGTGCTGTACCGTGAATACACGTATCCAGGGGAAATCGGCCCTGCCGCGAAGCCCACTTCGAGGTTCAGTGAACATATTACCTTCACATTGCTTCATCATCTTTTAAGTTTAAAAGCTTGTATGCTCCAAGTGTAGTAAATTTTAAAACTAAACATTTTACAGGTGATCACTTGCATTCTACCGAAAGTCAAATAGTTCCTTCCACGTTCCTTTGAACCAAAAAGAAAGACATTTGCACATGCCTTGTTTCAATTTAAAAAGTATATATAGGTTAGTTGGGTCATGATAAATGTGCTCATTTTTCTTTATAATATATGTGATATATAGTATTCCAATTCGATTCTAAATTGTTCGACCAAATCTATTCGCTTCGAACCTAAAATTTACTATTCGCACAAGCCTAGCGATGATGATTATAAACAAACTTTATAAACATAAACCTTTTTTTTTTTTCTGAACACTTACAGCAGATGCGCACGCACACATTTAAGAGTGTGTCAATTTCTTCACATTGCGCACTGAGCTCTTCGTTGTCCAAAAATACTTCGTACGGTAGGCGCAGATATCGGCTTACCAAGCCTACGATCTAACCCCTCATTACCCCTCGTAGAGTTGCGTCTGAAAATTCGGGAAAATGCCACGCTAACGGCTCAGCCGCTTAGCTTTCCGAAACCGAAACTGAGCAACGCCGCTCACGAAAGAATCGACCAATCAGCGTCGTCGCCCCGCTCCCGCGTTTGGTTTCACGCGAACGCTTGCACGTGCGGTGGTTCGAGCCGTGTGCGCCCGTGCCTGTAGAGTGTTCGAAAAACCACCGCCATTCTGTCGTGCGTGGCGCTTAGGAGCAGTCATGTCCCGGTAAGCTCTTTTCCTCGATACCGCACTACCTGGGCAGTCGCTTTTGTTAACCCATCGGCGATCTGATGCGCGCTTTTTCTCACTTTAATGCGGGCAAGGACGGAGGTTTTAAATCAGCGCGACACTTGGGGATTTTGCCGAAGCGTCGACCGACACCTTTTTGCGTGACGTTCTATCCGCGATTGGCGTTGCTCGACTGGGGCAATCTGTCTTCGACGCGCAGGTTTAAACGTACGGGAATGATATTAATGTCGCGATCGCCCGTACAGGCGAACTTGTGGGTTTTGTGATCGCAAAAATGAGACGCCGACGCCTTTCATGATGTGCGTTCGATGTTCTTTGTTGAACACGTCCACGTTACGCGTTTATTCGCTATTAATCAATCCTCGAACGGGTTTCGGAGGGCATTCGAAGTCGTCTTACGAACGCTATATAATTGATCGGCACTTAATTTGTCCTGAGAATTAAAACCGTCGTTGATTGGCAATCTGCCGGTAATTGGAACGCGTTCCATATCATGGCGACCTGCGATTTTTAACCCTGCTGACCAGCGCGCGTTCTAGGATTGCCGGTACGTGGCGATGCTTTGCGGAGGATAAAACTTTGGATATTGCGCCTGTAGTTTCTTGTTTTTTGTTTTTTTTTTTGGTTCTGAAAAAAAAAAAAAAGACAGGCGACGCAGTTTTTCTCGGCCGAACTCCGTCCAGTGTTCAGTCAGACCTGCGCTTCTATCGAATTTGTGCGCAGTAATTTGTATGAGCTGGATATTAATCAAAAAAGAATGAATTTTTAAAAGCTTTGATGAATGCTTCTAGTGGGGGCTTGATTAACTGAACTGATTGGTCCCAGGCTTCTAGTCCCCAATGAATTCTGTGAAGTGTCCAGGCTGTTGATACTTGTTTCCTTAAAAAAAATAAAAAATTTAATGTGTATCACTAGCATTAACGCTTTTAGTACTAGGAACTTGAACTTCAATACACATATGGGGCCACAGCTGATTTTATAGCTGACTTGATCATTGGCACATATTGTCATGCATCCATTTTTGCAACTGGGATTTACATGATAACTTCATACGTTCTAAGTGCACCAAGTGCTCGTGTAAGATATATCGTTCTTGTGAAATTGTACTGACCATATTGTAGTGTATTATGTTATACCCTCTTGTAACTTGTTGCTGTACTTACCAACAAAGCGCCGTATGCGCTATATTCCAATGAGTCTGCGATAACAATGCAGACTTGATGTATATATCAAATATGACACGCAACGCTAGTCCTGTTTCGTCTGTCTCGTCTTTGTTGTTTTCGCACTGTTTTTTACTGTAAATATGACATGTCATGCACTTGTAGTGTACATTCACTGGTCATTGCTGTGTAACTAGGCACACAGACATCTTTAAATTTACTGCACCAATTGAGAAAGCACTAGCCTAAATTTACATAAATGTAATTAGCCTTGCATTAATCAGATGCACATTTTATAATGCACATCCAGTTTCTCACAGGTTGAAAGCGGTACTTCGCTCAAGATACTGTAATGTGCATACCTAATTCGTACAAATCTCACTCAAGATATTGTAATGTGCACGTGTAAATTCATACCAATTTAAAGAAAAATGAAATACTGTATTGTTTACGGTTCCCTCATTAGATTTTCATGGAGAAAGAGAACACAGATTTGTAATTTTTCACCCAGGGAAGAATTTTATCCCAGTTCAAAGGCATCTTTGTTGGAATTGAATATATGGGGTTTAAAGTCCCAAAACCATGATATGATTGAGGGACGCCGTAGTGGAGGGCTCCGGAAATTTCCATCATCTGGTGTTTTTTAACGTGCACTGACATCGCAGAGTACGTGGGCCTCTTACCATTTTGCCTCCATCGAAATGCAACCCCCGTGATCGGGTTCAAACTCTCGGACCTTCGGGTCAGCATGCGAGCATCGTAACCTGGTTCACCACCGCGGCGGACAGGCCTTTGTTTGTCCGACATAGGATTAGAGGTTGGCAGATGAAGGGTGGAGAGTGGTAGATTAAATTCCAAAGCTGGATGCTGCAGTGTTTGTTTAGAACTTTCTTTTAATGTGCATTTCTTATCCTTTACAAATTATTCTGGAAAAATACATGGAAGGACCTTATGCCCTTCAGTCGCAAATTATGATGCAGCTGTCTGCAGATGTGGTCGAATTCACATGGTATGATGCCAAGGCACTCAGTATTACATTCCAAGAACGAAAATGAAGGAATGTGTTGTTTTGTTTGTGAGTTTCAGTAATTAATGTTAATTTGCATGTAATTAAATAACTAATCCTTCAACCAGTCAGCTTCAAACCTTGCATAAAAAAAAATCAAATATTAGGCCCAAAATGAATGCACAGTTTGTTTTTGGTTGTACTCGTTTCAAGCAAAGGAAAAAAAATACTCTTGACGTTGGTCCTGGAACGCGGCATGTCGTACGATCGTCAAACATGGTAGTGTCTCCAGAAAAATGATCCTCTGCAGCAATACACAGCACAATGAAGTTTAATGAACGTTAGTTGTCCAGTCAGGAAGCCTGCACGAATGTGCACATTGCATTTCGAGCCATTTGAAGGCGGAAGAGCCTCTAAGAAGAATGCACACCTGTGCTTCTAACGAAATGATTTATTGAATACACATGCATTTACTGTTACTACTGAACCGGGAGAAAGGGGGGAAAGGATGTTCTTCAAATGTTCCGATAATTTGTGACATCTCGGAATCCAACCCCGAGGCACCACATCTTCACTGGGGCAAGTATACCCGCACTGATACCTCTGCGCATGCGCACAAAATTAGAGGCGCTATCAAGCGGCTCCGGCGCAACGTCAGACTTGGCTACTGCACAACGGAGGCGCACAGCTGGGCACGTGCTGGCGCCAGTGCGTCTGCCGCGGCTGTGACGTCACTCCTCTGGAATGCGCAGACCGGCGAGGTGCACACGATGGCGCCGGCACGCCAGCTGTGCACCCTGTGACGTCACTGCTTCTCGCGCATGCGCAGCAGGGCTCTGCAGGAGCCACGCGAAACTGCTCAGCCTTGGCCAGTGTAGCTCACGCTACAAAATGTTCTCGCAGGGCTCACGTCAAGCCTCCTGCTAGCGGCTATGTCAGGGTCTGGGCAGGATGACCTCGCTGCGCTGGGCCGCATATTGGCACATCTCGCCAACGCCGTGAAAGCCGAAGAGGGGGTGCATCTCAGCAGGCTGCAGGGAATCCTTTCGCAGCTACCCCGATCGGCGCTTGGACCCTACAGTGCAAATTCGGACACTATACGGCTGATCGCGAAGCGTTTCCCCGACCGTATTGTTGTGACCACGGACAGCAAGGTCTACACGTCTGCGGGAATTTGGGAAAAACACGTGGGACAGAAGAGCAGCAAGCCAGCTGGGCAGCAACATCACCTCGCTGGCGGAGACCCACCTGCCGAGCTTCGCAATGTTGCCGGCAAGGTCTCCAAGTTGTTGATGCTCTATGGCTTCGTTGACTTAGAACCTCCACATCGTGTAAGCGTCTTCTTTGACAAGAGGTTCTTTGATGGGAACAGGCACTACGACTTGACAAAGTCGTGGCTTAAGGTAGGCGACCGTGTTGTGTTAGACGCTGTGAGAAGTCCGCCGGGATACAGGGCGAAGTATCAGGCCACCCGTATTGAAGCAGTAGAAAAAAAAATGGAACAGAAGCCTGCACCGAGTCGGACGCCCAGTGAAACGGATGGCGGCGTGATTTACGGCTGTCCCGGCACCATCCAGGCCGTGAATCCAAGCCACGGGTTCATTTTGTTTGGCGAGGACAACAAGCACTGCGCCTACTTTGTCATTGACAATGTGCACAAGTCCCTGCTCAAACCTGGCAAGAACTTGGATGACATCCTCAAGGCCGGAAGCAAGGTGCAGTTTGACGCGCAGCCCAATCCCAAGCCGTCCACCTTCTCCAAGTGGTTGGCAACTAATGTGAAGAAGGTCCCGTGCGCTCAGTCTGGGCGAGCGAGCGACAGTGGGGACGATGCTTTCCTCTCGGACAACGAGATCGCGGAGCTTCTGCTTGAAACGAAGGAGTTCTCCGCGCGGAGGAAACTGTCGGGCATCAGGGGCGCGTTTTACCCCAACTCGAAAAACACTGGCATCGTTGCGGCCTTCGACCAGAATATCATGGTGCGAGTGGTGGTCGATGTGGCTTATTGTGATAGGAGGAAGATCAGGTCGTTCGGGGAGCTGCTGAAAGACTGTTCACTCCAGGACGAGGTCGAGGTGTTTGTTGATGCGGTTGAGGCAGAACGGGACGTGTGGGTGGCCACGCTAATGTGGACCGGCGAGCGGCCTCCGCATCCGCTCGTCGACCAGAGCGAGCGCGCATTTCACAGTGCCCTCGCCCTCGCCCTGGAGGAGATGCCTGCGGCCGCTCGCAAAGATGTGGGGAACCTAGACGCACCGGCCAAGTTCTGTGCCGAATTGGACCACGACGTAGCAGTCTATCCGAACAGCAAGGGCATCTTGAAGGTCGTCGACGACAACCGTGCCATTTGCGAGGTGCAGGAGCCCGAGGGTTGCAGGAACGTCGAGTTCGTCACTTTCTACAGGAACAGGGTCCCCCCACGTGGGCCAATTCAAGAGCGTCCTCCGGGAAGGTGATGTCGTCCACATCGATTACATGGTCGGCACCATTGGCGGCAAGGATGAGGTGTGCTGCCGCGTCGTGTGGCAAGGTGACAGGCCCGCTTGCGATCGGCTCACCAGTGCCACAGAGTTTGGCCTGATGCTGAAGGGCAGGGCAAGCGCTGAAAGGCTCGCCAACATTACGGGGTAAGTTGTGCAAAGGTTTTAATGCATTCGCTGAAACTGTGTGGTTGTCAGCATTTCGACCTGTCCGCATTCAGTCCTGCTATACTTCTACCTTTCATGTCCAATTCCAAGCATGAAAGAGCACCTTGTTTTATGCAGAACTGGAGACTTTGAGAGGGTTGTTCAGACTCTCCGTACTGTTTGTTGTATTCATGTTGTTCACATGTGAATTACAGATGTAACTTCATGAAACCAACAAACAATGAAGCCAAGAAACGTGTAGGGGACGTCATCTGTCTTCAAACTCTATTGTAGTAATTATGATATAAATGTAAATAAATTATGACAACTTAGCAGCGCAAACAAACGGGACGAAGTAAGAAGGTACACAAATGTAACCTTCGTGCCCTGCGCTTGTTTGTGTACCTTCTTACTTCGTCCCGTTTGTTTGCGCTGCCAAGTTGTCATAATGAATCTGTACCAACTAGCCCGCCTATCAACTCTTCTAAAGAAATTAAGGTGGATGAAAAGACAACCTTCTGCCGGTAGGTACTGAACCTGCAACCTTTGCATAATGCATCCAATACTCTGCAGATACAGTGGCGATCATCCTCCCGTTTCGCTTTTCTTTGGTATTTCTGTATGTGTACACTAGGGAGTGTTAGTCAGCTTTACATTTTGCAAGTTTGTGTAATGTTAGACATCATACATTAAGACATAATGTAGTATTTATTATGGGAGGCAGTGTAGATCTGGATCTACCAATGAGGGAACTGGTGCGCACATGCGACCAGTGGTTATGGCTTGCACTTGTGACCAAAGCATCGTAAGCCTTGTGCCAAATGTGCTGAGATGCTTGAATAATATGCAGTTTTGCGTAAACTTGCGATCATGAATTGCAACTTTACTATGACTTAGCTGCAGAGTCCTGGGTTAAAAGAAATTGCTTAGACAGAACAACTGCTTAAGTGAAGCGGGCTGTAAAAAACTTTTATGTAAAGAATGGTCATAAATGCATTTTTGCGATGCCATTCTATTGAGAAAGCCATCTGTAATAAACAGCGACAGACTCTGCACAGCTGTATGTAACATATTGTGACCACCGATTGGGGCAGTGGGATGTGCTTTTATGGTGTCACCGATGCCTCATAAAAACTTCAGTGCACTGAAAGCCATTAACCGTGTCCCGTACCACAGAGCACACAAGCCGGTCACCTAACGCACCTAAAAATTTTGAGAGGGTTTAGTGTCACACCTCTCTGCGTTTCTTGGCAAACAGAGCTCTTGGTTAATTGGAACGCTTTTCTCTGGCCCCTTTAAGTTCCATCAGTTCCATCTTCAGGCTCTACTCTGTTCCATAAGTCATTGCATATAAAAGCAACATTCATTGTGAAGCGATAGACTAGTTCAAAACGGCCATTTCACTACCAAAAGAAACCATTTGTGATCAATTGCCTTGCATCTTAAGTGTTTGCTGTATTCCTAGACAACTTTTCTTGATAATGAAGGAAAAGCTGCAGGGGTTGAGCTTCTTCACATGTACTCTACAGCCGTAGAAAATGTTGGCGACGCGACATTAATTTTGTCGGCTTAGATGGCTATTGTCAGTAAAATTTGTCGCAGGGTTTTGTTCGAGTAGACACAAGAGCTAGCAGGACACGGACGAACCCCTGAAGAGCGGACGTCAGAGGCGCGACTTTCTCACACTTGAAAAAAAAAAAAAAAAAAAAAAAAAAAAAAAAAAAAAAAACGCAAAATTACAACGTATAAAGTAAACCAAATGTGAATATCGCAAGAGTGTAGGCTGCGTCCTTTCAAAGAAGTTTCTTGTACTAAATGGAGGAGTTTTTCTCTCATGTAGAAAACACGGATGCAAATGTGGGACTACATACATTAGCAGTAGCATTCACACTATTTCGCTGTATAGCCTTTGCTTCATTGTCGGGATAAATTGTCTGCCATTGCAGGTCTTAAGCGACTGTCTCGGTTGCGTGACCTCGAGAGTCACTGGCGTGAATGAGCCCCGTAACAGGATTATATCTTGAAAATCACACTTTCGTGCCCTGCGAAAAACGGGAAGCGTTTGAAAGAGCGGGAGATATGTGATGGGTGCGTTGCAGCGCTTTTTTTTTTCATGCATGTGTCAGTGGTTTGCTGCAGGAGTTTATTGTGCATGTGAAGGAAATTGCAAGCACTTTATCTTTTTTTTTTTTTTTTTGCGAAAGCAGATGTGATGCCAGTC
>JALIZH010007477.1:0-46667 GCA_030522465.1 Rhipicephalus appendiculatus
ACATCATTTGATGATTAGTCGCAAAATTGGTGAAGGACCGTTGAAGAATTTTCTTTAATATTATACGTCTCCTGGCCAAGCCCCCCTTGTGGGTTTGTACCAGAAGTTTAAGGATCTACTTTGCTCTACTCTACTGTACAGTCTACAGTCATCTAGCTCACTGTAGTGGTGGTTTTGATTAATTGATTTATTGATTGATTGATTGATTGATTGATTGATTGATTGATTGATTGAATAACTTTAATGAGGTTCTGTGGGACGCTCCTTGGGGAACCTCGTGGAAAAATCCACCCACTTCTGGGCCACTCCCCTGCACTGGGTATAAGCCACCTTTACTGAAATTAAGAAGACGAAGAAGAAGAACGGCATACCCTGCGTTGGGTTGCGACCGAAAAACAACCAACGACCTTAACAACCGTAATGCGCGACCAAAGATCGCCCGTCGCAAGTCCTCCCGCGTTCGAAGACTTGAGGGTAAGCAGCAATTTTTGTTAAGGTTAGCTATGTATGGGCTTCTTTGTATGACCCTCACTATTTAACGACAGCCAAGGCAGAACCAACACACAGAAATACGGATTAGAATTGTTCTGCATGTTTTGTCATTCAGCTCCAGCTTTCTGCCTACGCTGTTAACAAGGCAGCCAGTGTATTGGCACCACCTTTGAACGATGTACAATAAGTGGCCATGTTCGCGTTGGAATGTGCCGTCATCGGTTGGGACATACAAAATTGACATACGGGGATTGCCCCAAAAGTGGTGTCAGCGATTATATTCTGAAGCCACTATACGTCGCAGCGCGCTAAGAATTGCTGGAATTGGTTGAGGGGGGGAGATAGCTACCGCATGCGCGGTCGCTTAGTTGCTTGCGACCATTTGAAGTCTCAGGATAGGCTTTCCCACGAAAAACATTTTCATTTCCGTGCAACCCATAATGTACCACTCACTGAAACAAAGGACTGCTAGCAAGCTCTGTTCACGAGGTGACAAAGTCCGCAGTGGAAAGGGTCGCTATTACGAACACGGCCTCCGGCCAGGCCCGTAGCCAGGGGGGGGGGGGGGCTAGCCCCCCTTCCCCTCGAAATTCGGATGAAAAGGGGTGTTTTACCGAGGAAAAAATAATAAAAATGAGTGTTTTTCAAGGCTTTCAACAAGTGCCCCCGCCCCCCGAAAAAAATTCCTGGCTACCTTCGGTGATAGTTGGGCCTGCCTTCGGTGATAGTTGTTTGACAGAACGTCAAGTCTACCGGTGGCATAAAGCCCTTTTAGAAGGTCGAGAAGACGTCAGCGATAAAACCCGCCCTCGATGGCCATCGATAACGACAGTTCTAAGGGCTCGTTTCTTTTTTAATACAACATAATGAAAACCAAGAACCCAACAGACAATGAAGCCAAGGAAGGTATAGGACCGAGAAGTTAATTGTACTACTTCAACTGTAATGTAGTAATTATGATGTGAAAGAAGCCGTGGCGGCAACATTTCGGTGGAGGTGAAATGCTTGAGGCCCGTGTACTTAGATTTATAGATGCTCGTTAAAGAACCTCAGGTGGTCAAAGTTTCTGGGGCAATCCATTACGGCGTCCTTCATAATCATATCATGGTTTTGTGACTTAAAATCCTAACAATTATTATTATTAAAATAAAGTGGCGCGGCTGGGCTTATTGAGATTATTGGTCAACTGTCCGCTCGTTAAAAGATGGCGTGCTACGTGACGCCAGCAGGCAAAAAAAGGAACGTTGCAAAGTCGACGTCATGGCTACGAGCAGCGCTAACACTCCCAGGTTTGCATGCACATAAATGTCCGATAAAGTGGACGAGAGGACGACCGCAGCCGTAGCTCAGTTGGTAGAGCATAGGGCGCGTTATCCTGAAGGTTGCAGGATCAGTCCCCGCCGACGGCAAGTTGTCTTTTAGCCCACGTTACCTTCGTCATATCAATATCATAACTACAACATTGCAGTTAGAAGAGTACCATTAACTTTTCCTATACCTTCCTTGGCTTCATTGTATGTTGGTTTTTCTGAGGGTTTCTTCAGCCTCTGTTAGATTTGTGCCGTCAAGTCTACATACCAACTCGCCCAAATATCTACGCTGCCAAATTAGTGTTACGTTTCGTGTGTGCTGGCACGCACGCAAAACTTCTCATATGCAGTAGGTTTCTATTACGTGTGTGTGCGTGCGTGTGTACACGTGCGCGCGGCAATTGAAAAGACAGTTGCAAGATGATGCCACGGCGCCGGTCTTAAGAAAACCGCCTATGAGATGCTGAAGTTGTTAAAAGTGCGCTAAATTTCGCAGCGGCAGGAACTCTTGGAAAGGGGCGTCAATAAATCTTCCAGCAGCACTACTTCGCCAGCCATGCAGTCACCTCTGCCGGTTTCTCTCAGTCCCGGAATGATTGTGGCCATCTGCATTCTCGGTTTGGCTCCAGGCCTCGTGATTAGTGCGCTCGCCGCAGTTTTCCTGGGGATAGAGCACAAGATGGAAATGCCTCGTGACTACACACTCGTGAGTATGCTAGCGTATTGCAATGATTGCAGAGCCATAATTTATTGTCAGTGTTGAAATATACATTCAGTCGTCATTGTGAGTACACCGGATGTCAGTAACGAACAAACGCTTGTGCACAAGACGCGAGCGCTCGTACAGGCCAATAAGGGCTGCTCACATAAGAAAGTGTGAGCTTTTTCTTTGACCATATTGATGAATAGCCACAGCTCGCCCAACGTCTCCTCCTTGTCTAGTGGGGATTCTCCATCTACATGCCGATAAAAGAGATAAAGTAGCTTCTTAAGTGGTCGAAGGTTGCCTCTCGAAGCTTGATCTGCGTTCGGCTGTAACAAGATCTGAACCTCGGGAACCGCACTTGCTATGGGGTTCCTGGCTGTCTGCGTGCGTTGACTGTTCTAGGCTAAAAATTTTAACTGTATGGTTTTTGCATGTCGAGACCAAAATGGGCATGCTGTAGTGCAGTACTCCGGGGTAATGTTGACTCCCTGGGTTATTTAACGCGCGACTACACCAAAGCATACGTAGTTTCTTGCATTCCGCTTCCAATTAAATGCGTCCATCATCACCGCCAACCGAACCCACGACCTTGTTCTCATTAACGGAACGTTCTAACCACCAAGCCACCAATACAAATAGTGTCCCAAGGATGGTGTTGCTCGAGTACTTGTGGTTCCAATTTTCCCGGTTGTCATCATGATGTGGCCTTTCTGAATAGGAGGTATGTTAAGTCCTACCACTTTCAACATCGCATTTCAGATGCTCCTATCAGTTTTCGCAAGCCGTCCGCAGGTCGCCTGTCTTTAACCTTTTTTTTTTACACGAAAGTGCTTTATGCCGCGGCCCACCAAGACTCCAGTGACGTATTTTCGTCACGGAAATGACGTCGAAAAAGAAGTACACGATCAGATGTCAAAGAAAAAAGTTCCATCAACGGGCATCAAACCTTCGACCTCTCACTCGGCAACAACCGATGCCGAGCACGCTGTCCACTGCGCCACGGCCACAGACTCTAACTGCTTTACAAACGCGCCTTTTATATCTCCCACTTCTATCACACAGTGCTCCTGGTCAGCGTGGTGGTGTCACCCTCTTGGAGCAGTAAAGTAAAGTAATTCATCATTACTGTGGCATCCGCGATAAGCACCTGCAACGCGTCTTGCTATGCGTCTGTCCCCGTCGCCGCATTTTCAATAGGAGTGCAATTTTGTCAATGCGGCAATGCAGGGGTCGGCAACCCGCGACCCGCGGGTCGCACGCGGCCCGCGTGGCTGTTTTATGCGGCCCCCGGCACGGCGTCAAAACATGACAGTTTTCACTTAAAATGGGATTTTTGCTCAAAAAAAAACATGCCTTTAATTCAGTTATACAAATGAGTGTCAATAGGGGATGATGATCATGACGATGATGTGATGGCGGCCTGCCCCTTTGCAACAGGGAAACACACTCAGTGTCCTGGCCTAAAAAAAAACTACTAAAATGTACAGCGCCATCTGTCGATGATCCCGTAAGCTCGATCCGCCATTTCGTGTAGGGCACGAAAACGAAACCAGTCGCATATCACAGCCTTCACGTGCAAGTTGATTTTTATCTTCACTCTGCGATGATTTCCCAACGTTTCGTGCGCTGTTCAGGCTACGAGGGAGCCCTGGCAATGCCAGGAACAAGGTAGGACTAATCTTAGAGGCCCTGCAACACTCTTTGAGCATGGTCAGCAAACGCTGCCGATCGGTAGTCGAGGCTCCCGAGAACACGCGAGCTAAATATTATAGCACAGCATACGGACTGGAATTCACAATAAATTCTCAGTCAGCTAAAAATTTCTTTCTCTTCTCTCGACAGATGACGCTACATGCTCAAAAATCATTCGTCGCAGCCATTCTATCAGTCATTGGCTGATTTGAGCATGGCGCGCTCGGTCGTTACTGGAGCCGCTGCGGGAGGCCGCGACTTGTCCACGCGTGCGCACGCGATCGCACTCAAAAGCCGCGTATTGGAATAACAAAAAAAAAGAGAGAAAAAGTGCTCAAGGTCACAAGGCGCGCTTGACGTATTTTCTTTCCCCGTGCCATCCTTCCCTGCTTAGCCTCCAGCGCTTTCGTCGGGACGAGAGAAGAGAGAATGCAATTGCAGCGTGCAACAAATCTTTAACTAGGCTCGTACTGGATGGAATCTGTAATTTTTTGCGGCGACGAACTCGTGATGCAATGAGCTCCTTTAGTGAATTCATTTCATGGGTACTTGGAAAAGTGTTGCAGGGCCTCTTTAATCGAATTTATCAGTTATATGAACGAAGAAAAGAACATATCGACGCCCGCTTGTTTCGTCACAAGATCGGCTCTTTCGGAAGTACTTAAGAAAAACTTGACTTAAGAAAAATTTTCGGAAGTGACCGGCACGCGCAAAAGTGCTCTACAACGTCAGTTCTTATTTCTCCGTGCAATTTAATTGCTCGACTGCAACATAGCTAGATTTACAAAACAATATATTACGATATAAGCATATAAACATCGCGCAAGCGCAAGAGAGCATGGTTGATCGACATAGCTTGTCGGTGTTGCAGATTGACGAAAGCAAAGACTTATTTACACGTGTATAAGCAGTGCCACAGACGCTGCTGCGCGCGTCGGCGGTAAATCAGTGCCGCTACACGAGACCCGATCGCCAAATTCACACAGCCACCACTTTGCAAGCTTCGCAAGGCAGTGTGCGCCCACCTTCTGTGCGCCGAAGTACATAGTCCGCACGCCTCCTACGCCGCTTCTGCTGTTCGCTTTACACCCTCCGCTTTTATTTTTTTTTTCTTCTGCATCCTTCGGTCAGCATGCGCTGCGAACACGGAGCACTCAGTTACGGAGTCGTACATGTTCTCTGGCCGTACTATATATGGAGCTATTTGTTCGGTAGATCGTCGTACTAATCTTTCCGTTGATCGCGGGCACTTGTATGCTTGTATGCGGTTTGGAATAGCGCGCGGCGCGCGATAATGCACGCCTTCGTGGCATGCGAAAGCAAAGAGCACGGTATTTTGAAAAGATAAGTCAATGAACTTACACGTATAGCGTTGAAGAAAACCAGAGCGACGACACTCAATCCGCACTAGATTACGACCACAATGGCATTATATTGTCACGTTTCTGACGACAACCTTGCTTTATTGGGCTCGTTGGGCCGACCAGCCAAGCGGTTCGAGCAGATCTTCTTTGTCTTCTTTCACACGCGGATCTCATACCCATAAACCTTGCGGCATTAGTCCCCCCCTTTGAAAGCATCGACTCGATGCTTTTAAAAAAAAAGAAAAAAAAGATTAAACACATGCAGACGCAGAGAACCGGAGAGTGTGAGTACCAGTACCCGTACGGGCAAATAAGAAAGGTGCGCCTACACTTGCGACCGGAGTACACAGGAAAATGCACCAAAACCCAGGAGAACAAAACAACAGAGTCACTGCCGATGGTGACAAGAGTAAATGCCAAAGCACAAAGGGTTACTGTGTAAAGTACGGCTTGAGCCGTACGATGTGCACGGTTTCGGGCCTTAGCTGCCGACGAGAAGACACTGCGCCGTCCGGAAATACCTCGTAGGTAAGGTCACTGATACGTCTCAGAACCTTGTACGGTCCAAAATAACGGTTCAGAAGTTTTTCCGATAATCCTGGTCGTCGGACAGGGGTCCACACCCACACTCGGTCGCCAGGGTGGTAAACGACGTTTCGACGGCGGAGGTTGTAACGCCGTGCATCTGCATCTTGTTGGTGACTGATGTTAATGCGAGCCAGTTGCCGAGCTTCTTCGGCGTACTGAGTGTATTGCTCGGCGTATGGAGCAAGGTTCATCGCTAATATCGCACGGAAGCATAGCGTCGAGCATGGTTTGCACGTTGCGTCTGTAAACAAGGCGGAAATCGCGTTGTTTCTTGCGTTGCCGTATTGTACGCAAACGTGACGTATGGAAGAATCTCGTCCCAGGTTTTGTGGTGTACGTCCACATACATTGACAGCATGTCTGCTATGGTCTTATTGAGTCTCTCCGTCAGTCCATTTGTTTGTGGATGGTAAGCTGTCGTTTTTCGATGACTTGTGCAGCTAAGTTTGAAGATGTCCTCCATCATTTGTGCGGTAAATGACGTCCCTCTTCCCGTGATCACACATGACGGAGCACCATGCCGTAGGACGATGTGGTGCACGAAGAACTTCGCGACTTCAGAAGCCGTGCCGCGGGGTAACGCTTTTGTCTCGGCATAACGAGTCAGGTAGTCTGTGGCAACTATGATCCATTTGTTTCCGGAGGACGACAAAGGGAAAGGTCCGAGAAGGTCCATTCCCACGAGATCGAACGGTGTCCTCGGTGGTACAATCGGTTGGAGTAGACCCGCTGGTTTCACAGGCGGCGTCTTGCGGCGCTGGCACTCGCGGCAGCCTTTCACATAGCGATGCACGTTAGACGATAGCCGTGGCGAGTAATACTGCTGGCGTACTCTGGCGAGAGTCCGCGAGTAGCCCAAGTGTCCTGACGTTGGTTCGTCGTGACACGCAAGAAGGATGTCATCGCGCATATCGGTAGGGACTGCGAGTAGAAAGGCTTTGTCGCTACCACGAGCGCTTTTCTTGTGAAGGATGCCTCTTCTCAGACAAAAGGAGGACAGCTCGCGAGCAATGTGCCGAGGAACCTGGGAGTTTCGGCCTTCTAGGAAATCAATAACTGGGCGTAATTCTTGGTCTGCCCGCTGTCTTGACATGAAGTCGGAATCACTAACTACTCCGAGAAAGCCATCTTCATCATCTAAGTCCATGACAGGGTGTCTCACAGGTGCTCGAGAAAGCGCGTCGGCATCTTCTTGTTTGCGCCCCGACCTGTACACAATCGTATGTCGAGCTCCTGCAAGCGCAAACTCCACCGAGCGAGACGGCCAGACGGATCTCTGAGATTGGCCAGCCAGCACAGCGAGTGGTGATCAGTCACCACTTTGAAGGGACGACCGTAGAGGTAAGGCCGGAATTTTGTCATCGCCCATATGACTGCGAGGCATTCTTTCTCAGAAGTAGAGTAGTTTACCTCAGCTCGAGAGAGTGTACGACTGGCGTAAGCTATCACATGCTCAACGCCACCGTGTCTTTGTACAAGGACAGCGCCAAGTCCGACGTTGCTGGCATCTGTGTGGACTTCTGTAGCAGCATAAGAACTTGTTGTTGGGCGAGTTGGTGATCGCCTGTCCTGTCTCCCACATGTGTTTGTCTTTTCTAGCGCTAAAATCATCATGTTCTGTAGCAGCGTCCTCGTCAAAATGGGCAAGAACAGGGGCTGTTTGCATTCTCTGCCGAAGCTCTGTGAAACGTCGTATCTTGCTCTATGGTCCGGGTAAAGGGCACGTCATCTCGGGTGAGCCGCGTGAGCGGCTCGGCTATCTTCGAGAAGTTGGCAATGAATCGGCGATAATAAGCGCACAAGCCAAGGAAACGGCGTACTGCTCTTTTGTCTGATGGTACAGGGAAGGCGGCGACAGCAGCAGTTCTTTCTGGATCAGGTCTAACTCCATCCGCACTCACGACATGTCCCAGAAACTTCAGCTCTTTATAGCCGAAATGGCATTTTTGGGGTTTCAGCGTGAGTTCAGCTGAGCGAATGGCTTCCAGAACCGTTCTTAGGCGCTTCAGATGTTCTTCGAAGCTCTCGGAGAAGATGACCACATCATCGAGGTAAACAAGGCAGCTTTGCCACTTCAAGCCAGCGAGAACGGTATCCATCATCCTCTGGAAAGTGGCTGGGGCAGAACAGAGACCGAAAGGAAGAACTCGGAATTCATAAAGTCCGTCTGGAGTTACAAACGCTGTTTTTTCTCTGTCTCGTTCATCCACCTCGATCTGCCAATAGCCACTCTTTAGATCGATGGACGAAAAATACTTCGCGTGTCGTAACCTATCGAGGGAGTCATCGACCCGTGGAAGCGGGTAAACGTGTTTTTTTGTGACGCTATTTAGCTTCCTGTAGTCAATACAGAATCGTAGCGTTCCGTCTTTCTTCTTCACTAGGACGACTGGCGAAGACCACGGGCTGCTGGATGGTTGAATAACCCCATCGTCGAGCATCTCTTTTACCTGCGTCTGAATAGCCTCACGTTCTTTGGCAGAAACGCGGTAAGGCTGCTGCTGGATAGGGCGAACGTCATCGTCTGTAATAATTCGGTGCTTTCGTGAGGGGTGTCTGACGGACTTTAGAAGAGGAGGCGAAGCAACATTGAAATTCCCTTAAAAGGTCATGAAGTGCAGCCTTCCTCTCATATGACAGCGTCGAATTTAACGTCGATGTGGTCAAGAAATTTCTCACCATCACTCATTTCCTCGGACGCTAAGCACTCCGTGACGTCGGCAACAGGGTCTCCATAGGCTACGGTGGTCCCGCGAAAAAGATGCCGGTGTTCGTAGTTGAAATTCGTTGCCAGGATCTGTGACCGTCCGTCACGGACACACAAAACACTCCGGGCTGCGCATACACCTTGGAGCAGCAGAAGTGATAAGTTGCTTTCGGCGACCACTTCAGCGTCTCGGAGGTCTTCGCAAGTGACTTCCATGGAAACGGTCGCTCGAGGCGGCAGCGTCACACTGTCGTCAGCAACACGCAACGCAGGTCTACGACAGTTATCAGCGTCCCGATCTGTTGCGTGTTGAGTCGAGAAGGTCACGATGCGTTCGCGGAGATTTATGATCGCACCGTATTCTCGAAGGAAGTCCATGCCGAGGATGAGTTGACGAGAACAGTCGCGAAGAACGAGGCAGGTGACCACAAACGTTGACGCACGAATTTTCACTCTTGCCGTACAGCGACCCAGCGGTGTTACAACGTGTCCTCCAGCTGTTCGAATACGCGTTCCATTCCATGATGTCATCACTTTCTTGAGATCTGTTGCTAGTTTTTCGCTGATAATCGAATAGTCTGCACCAGTGTCCACTAAGGCACTGACCTGAAGACCGTCAATCAGCACAGGTATGTCGAGTGACACTCGGTCACTGTGTTCAGGTGTAGTTTTCGGCGTTTCTCCGGCACTGCACTCAAATTCTGATGACATGTCGTCGGCGTTCCGTGCAAGCGTCGATGGGAGGTCTTCCGCACTTTGAGTCCCAGCGACCTCGCCCCCCGAAGGCCGCTGCCTTCAGTTTTCCCGAGGAGGGCTTGGGGAGTGTCCCCGTGCCGTCGCCTCGAAACGTGGCCTAATGGCTGCGGGTCTCCGCGGAGATGGTGACCGTGATTGACGTCGTGCAAAGGGTAGACGCTGCTGGGCGAGATAATCTTCTATTTCCCTGGGCCTCTGACCAACTTGGGGACGAGGCGAATTAATGGAGAAGCCGCGCAGTCCAAGTTGTCGGTACGGACATTCGCGGTAGATGTGACCGGCCTCACCGCAATGGTAGCAGAGGGGTCGTCTGTCCGACGTACGCCAGAGGTCAGACTTGCGCGTGGGTGCTCGGCGACCATCGAAGTCCAAACCAGCGTCTGCTGACTGAATCGCAACTGGCGGCATCATTGTCTGGATCGGGACGTGCGGCATTGTCTGGATCGGGATTGCTGGGCTAGAAAGAGGCGTGGCAGCTCGCAAGGCTTCCGCGTACGTACGGCGTCGACCATCAGTAGACACAGTAGCCGTTTCCGCATCGACAGACATCGGTTGAAAACGATGGGTGTGTAGCGCCTGCTGGACCTCGTCACGGATGACACTGGTGATGGAGCCGATCTCGGTTTGTCTGGCCCCGTACAACTTCTCCATTTCTTCACGGACGACAGAGCGGACGATTTCGCGAATCCATTCGGCGCTCTTGCTCCCAAAGTTGGCGGAATATTCGGGAGCTGATGCGGCATTCACTTGACGGTCAAACAGGGCCGACCGCTGGTGCAGTACTTGCTCCATCGTTGCCGCTTCAGTAAGGAACTCGGCTGCAGTCTTGGGAGGACTGCGCACCAAACCAGCAAAGAGTTGTTCCTTTACACCACGCATAAGGTGGCGCAGCTTTTTTCTTCTGCCATAGCAGGATCCGCACGCTTGAGAAGCCGTGTCATGTCCTCCACGTACATCGTGACGGTCTCATTCGGCATCTGGATGCGTGATTGCAGCGCACGCTCAGCCCGTTCGCGGCGGTCGGGGCTCCTGTAGGTCTCCAGAAGGCGGCGCTGGAACTCACGCCAGGATGTCAAGACATCATCTCTATTCAGAAACCACGTTTTGGCGCCGTCCTTCAAGCAAGTGTACACATTCCGGAGCTTTGCGGCGTCATCCCAGTAATTGATCGCTGCGACACGTTCAAACTCACTCAGCCAGTCATCAACATCTTCATACTGCTCTCCGTGAAAGTGACTAGGCATCAGGGGGGTTCTGAACGGTGCAGTAGATCGGCGTAGAAGGGCTAGGAGCTTGCATGGCAGCTTGTGAGGAAGTCATAGTCGCTGTGTCAGTAGGCTGTGCCGATGTCTCTGGCGGTAGGCCTCGTTGGTGGCTTTCTCTGTGAACTGGGGTGTTCACGGGCACAGGGCTTGTGTTCCGGCTGCTGGGCGGGGTCTTGTGCATGGGGTGAGTCGCGAGTCCTTGTACCCAGCTCCTCCACCAATCTTGTCACGTTTCTGACGACAACCTTGCTTTATTGGGCTCGTTGGGTCGACTAGCCTAAGCGGTTCGAGCAGATCTTCTTTGTCTTCTTTCACACGCGGATCTCATACCCATAAACCATGCGGCAATATACAACCAGTGTGTATTAAAACAGCGTTACTCGGGACGTTCTCTCCGTATACATTCGAAAAGCGCGATCAGTATTTTTGTTTGGTTTGCAGCGCACCGCTCATGCACATGTCCATGTCTTGTTGATTTCGAAAAACTACGACACACGCTATTGCGAAAGGTGCAGGGATATACTGTGGCTAAACAAACGAGTCTAGTAATGCAGCACAGCGTTGCACAGGTCACGCAGAAAAAACGTGGTTTGGATATCTGAACCGTGTTATGATAATTGTATGCAGTGGTAATGAGAACTAACAGACAACGATGCCAAGAACAGTATAGGGGATGGTATAAGAAGTAATTGTGTTGTAAATATGAAGAAAGAAAATTAGACGAAAAGTCCGTCGCGCTGGAGCAGTGGTTATAGTGCTCGGCTGCTGACCCGAAGGTCGCGGGTTCGATCCCGGCCGCGGCGGTCGCATTTCGATGGAGCCGAAATGGTTGAGACCCGTGTACTGTGCGATGTCAGTGCAGGTTAAAGAACACCAGATAGTCGAAATTGCCGGAGCCCTCCACTATGGCGTCTCTCATAATCATGTGGTGGTTTTGGGACGTAAAACCCCAGATATTATTATTATTACAAGTGGCCGAAAAGATAAATTGCCACCGGCAGGGACCAAACCTGCGACCTTCGAATAACGCGTCCGATGCTCTACCACTGAGCTACGGTGGCGGTCATCCCTCCGTCCACTTTATAGGGTACATATGTGCGTTTAAACGTGGGAGCGTCAGTCAGCGCCGCCTCTTGCCGTTACGGTGAGTGTGGAACACTCTTTTTGCCAGTTGGCGTCACGTAGCACGTGGTCTTATTACGAGCTGGAAGCTGACTAATAATCCCTCGCATACTACCTGAAGGCATCAAGTCTGCCAGGACGAGACTCTCGCTATGAATGAAGGAAAGAAGTGTAAATTTAAGGGCTCGTTTGCTTTGTTAAACACAATATTAATGAGACCAAACCGACAATGATGCCAAGGAAAGTGTAGAGGATGGTATTAGAAGTAATTGTGATGTAAATGTGAAGAAAGAAAAGATAACTTGCCACCGGCAGGGGCCGAACCTGCGACCGCCGAATAACGCGTCCGATGCTCTACCACTGAGCTATACGGTGGCGGTCATCCCTCAGTCAGCGCCGCCTGTTGCCGTTACGGCAACAGGCGGCGCTGACTGGAAGCTGACTAATAAGCCCTCGCAGCTGCATTTACACTTTTCTTCATTCATAGCGAGGGCAGACTTCATGCCTTCAGGTGGTATGCGAGGGTTTATTAGTCAGCTGCCAGCTCGTAATAAGATCACATGCTACGTGACGCCAACAGGCAAAAAGGGTGTTCCACACTCGCCGTAATGGGCAACAGGCGGCTCTGACTGACGCTCCCAGGTTTAAATGCACATATGTACCCTATAAAGTGGACGAAGGGTGACCGCCACCGTAGCTCAGTGGTAGAGCATCGGACGCGTTATTCGAAGGTCGCAGGTTCGGTCCCTGCCGGGGGGTGTTATCTTTTCGTCCACTTTTCTTTCTTCACATTTACATCACAATTACTTCTAATACCATACCCTATACTTTCCTTGGCATCATTGTGGGTAAGTTCTCATTCATATTGTGTTTAAAAAAATAAACGAACCCTTAAATTTATACTTTGCTTCTATAATTGCAGTAGGAAATACAATGGAGGTGTATTGCTGCACAAGGTCATCTGAGAAGTTTAAGAGCCGCATCTCCTCTGCAATGAACACTTTTCTTGAACGCCCACCTCAGATCGGAAGCACACGCCACTAGAGAACAGCTGTTCAGCATTGCGAAGCGATGCGCCTAGCGCAGCTGCCTACTGGATGAGTTTTGAAGCACGCAGAGCTCCGATATTGCTTTCTCGTCGATTTGTAGCAACACAGCGAGGTTCACTGACCATTCGGCACTGGATGACGAAAGAAAAAGCCGTATTTTCTCGGTCCAAAAGCTCCGCCAACGAGAGCGGCTCAGCCTCTCCGTCGGCTATCCTTATGGAGACGCTAGCAGACGATTTCGCGACGGTGCCCTACAAAGCATGGTGGACGCGCCCAGTGTTGCCAGAGCACTAAGCATTATGAATGTCGCCTATTCGCAGAATTTTTACCCTTTGCCTGCAAATGCCCTTCCTCCTTCTCCCCCCCCCCCTCCTCATTTTTCTGTGCGTCCCCCTGGCTGTGTCGGCTTTATGCAACTTCGCCCTCCGCCTCAAAAGGTTGCCGACCGCAGCCTTAATGCACCGCAAGGTGGCGACCTTAGCCCAAGCGTCAGCCTCGCTCATAGCGTCCATCTAACCCAAAAATAGCTCTGCAACGCGCGTTTGCCTCACCTGGATGCAATACCGCTTTCCTCGCTTACGCTCACCCCGTGAAAAATCCGGCCGGAATATGGGGGGTGACACGAAGCGCTTAGCGTTTCCCTCTAGTTCGACCGTGGTGTTCAAACACACTTTAACATACCGCGGGATGGCGACCTTAGCTCAAGCTCGGCGTCCAAGTAGGGACGCTTTTCGGACTATCACGCCTTTTTCTCTGATTACGCTCTCGCCGTTAACATCTACAGCTACCTCAGTGGTTTGTTTAAACATTGATCATGGACGTTAGCCGTCGGGATAGAGATGTACCACCAAACGTCAACGTGGGTGCGTCCATGTGGGTGCATACACTGTGCAAACTCTCCTACATCAATGCACAGTAAACATTACATTACCTCTGTCGGGCACGTTTTACTTTCATATTATTCGCCTCGTGTGCGACCGATGGCGGCGCTGCGAACGGCGCTCCGGTGACGCAAAGGCGGGGATTCGGCTTTAGTCGTCTGCTACGCTCTTGCTAAAACAGCAGCATTTTTATTATAGTTCGCCTGCGTCGCACGGCGTTCCTCGACTACTACCTGCATTTTCTTGTAATGATATTTCTTGAGATGACTGCTAGCATTATATGAGTTTAAGAAACGTTAACATTTAACATATCTTCTGTATACCGACAGCCATCGCGGTCAGGTTCATGCCCCCCGAGTTCGTAGAGTCGCTCACTGGGCTGGACGGCGTTGAAATATCTTACATGAGAGCGCGAACGCCCGCGCCAAGTGAGTTAAAGAGAGTGTCCGCTGCTTTGAAATCGCAGCGCGATCAATTTTGCGGCTTATTCGCAAAAATCAGCGTTGTGTAAACAGACTTGAGATGAACGAAAATTCACGCTCCACTCCCAATTGTAGTCATGTGGACTTGTGCAGACACGACAGCCGACAAAATGAAATCGATAAGTTCGTCGACCAGCGGGTTATTGCGGACCACTAGCGTAGATTGGGCGAGCTGGATGCAAATAAGATCGCTCGGAATGAAACGCCAGCAGTGGTGCGCGTGGTACAGTTCGCCTCTTATGATTAGAGATAGATACGTTCATGAGCCGCATTCATGTTTTCGATCGCGCAGTGCTGCCTACTCGACTGTGCGAGCCTGCCAATGGTAATGACAGGATGGCGCGCACTATATTTGTAATGCTTGGGCGACGCGATCCGCTGCAGTGTTCGCGTTTCACTTAACACCGATAGTACAGCTTCGTAAACATTATGAAATCGGCGAATGTGTCCAGGAAGAGGAGAAAGAGAGCTCTTTCCCACCATTCTTTTGGCCCCTGTGGCTGATCACTGTGATTCTTTACCGTGCTGTAACAAGATTGAATATTTTAAGGTGGGAGCCTTAGATTCCACATAAATTGCGAAAATTGACCGTCGGCGTTCCGCGTCGCCAGCGTCAACACGAGTGATGCGAAAATTCATCGCATGATCACGTCATCATGACATTCCAGACCGACAAAGTTTGTGACGTCATAATGTCACGTCACATGATTACATGATTACGTCATCACATGACATCGTCGCTTTGTATTGCCTCCGTGATTGGTGGGCCGATCTCGGAGGCGATGCAAAACCAGGTGATGTGTAGAAAGCTTCAATGCAAAACCACGTTACGTCCAGAAAGCATTCGGAGGGGGGGCGGCGAAGGAACAATACATCGACTCAAGAAAAAGATGGCTGTCGCCTTCGAGTCAACTTAGGCAAATGCATAAGGAACTCGAGTCTCTTTAGTACAGTGATCGCACCAAGCCACATCAGGAGTCGACCGTTGAGACTGATTTACAGTATTTTATTGCAAATATATCTTTCGATGCGAAAGCTTTATGTTTATCAACGTTAGTATGATTACAGTAATTCTGTTCAGCATATTTTCAGACCACCATGAACGAGTGAACAAACGTCGATTTATTAACGTAAGGATTAAAATATGTTGCAAAAAAAAAAGAACAAAAACAAAAGAAAATCGCTCCGGACAACCTACCGATATTTCATATCCCCGTCGTGCATCCCCTTTAGACTCACCCTGTTTATTTCGTGTTTCAGTTTAAAGTACTTACGACGCGCTTACACAGCAGCTGCTAAAAATGTGTATTTAATCAAAAGTTGTTGCCGGTAACGCCACTTAATTTATTTGAATGACATCACACGCCTTTTGTCATGCTCCGAACATATGAATTGAATCGAAGGAGCAGGCTTGGCAACCGAACACGCGCAGCACGCGGTATACATTTATTGCGCTTTAACGCAGACATGGAAGCTGAAGCCCGAACGCTGAAGTCAGTTATCGAAAACGGGCAGGAAAGTCATTTTGAGTGTGCCACGGCCATAGAACAGTCGCGAAAAGAAAAAAATCACTATAGAAGCAGATGTACACATGGATGTCTAGCAGACGACAACAGGAGCAATCGACACAGAACGTGCTCCTGACGGCAACTCCACTCGATTTCGCTGTGCATTTTGCTTGAACATTCAGTACAAATTGCTTTATCAACTCGCCCACCAATGTTTCAATAACGCGAGCGCGATAGACAGGCCGGCAGCGTCGAACAGCCTTCACGTAGCGAGAGCGCGCGCGAAGAGCTGAATCCGAGTCCTCTCCCTGACGTCACACGCGAGAGGGCGCCACTCCAAGATCTCGAGGCGAATACCGATTCCTAAGACCATGTTTTTTTTTCATCTTGCGCCATTCACGTTGTGGTGTCGGTGTTAACGCGAGAGCGTTAAAGAGCTCGTTTCGCAGAAATTCCGGCGTCGGCGTCGGTGTCCGCGTCGGCGTCGTTGGTTGTGAGCGAAAAATCATCATCTTGTCCATGACCGAAAAGTCGAGAAAGATGCAAATAAAATAAATAATAAAAATTTCCGGGTCCGAGTGAGGATCGAACCCGGGCCGTCTGCGTGGCAAGCAGGTGTTCTACCGCACAGCCACGCCTCTGCTTGGAAATACGGTTAAAAGAACTTCCTCTGCTTGGAAATGCAGTGCAAACAACTTTCATGCTTCGCAAACGCAAACGTCTTTTATATAGGCGTCGCAATATAACATGTAATATCCCAGTAATATTGCGTGTACAAGCTTACATTGCCATCGGGCATCAGAACATGAGATTCTCATATTGACTTCGTAGTTTAAAGCCGGCCACCCATTACAAAAGGCACACACCTTACTGCGCGTATTCCCTTAACACCACGTAGTGGGTGCATAGCAAGTATGCACTAAGTGGTTGAAGTAGGCACTCGGGACAGGATATCGCTATCGCGTTCAACTCTTAGAGGCGAAGCTTAAGGGTCCGCCAATTTTTTGTATATCCACTTTGTATAAACATTTCTGTGTCCACGAAAGCTTCCAGCCAACACAACAGTTGTCGAGTTTTTGCTTTTTGTTTGTGAATTTTGTAATTTGCTTCCATGAATGCCTTAGAGCAGGGGTCTCAAACTCACCCCATCCAGCGGGCCGCAGTCACGCCATTCAGTCCCGCAAGGGCCGGGGCAGTAAAGAAGGCAGCAGCAGGGAGGGAAGGGGGGGGGGGGGGTTGCACAGTTTGCCAGAAAACGCTGCCGTTTGACAAAAAAAATCCACACATATCCACGGAGTGAATGATGATGAGTGGGCGAAGCTCCGGAGGTTCATCGGTAAAAACCGTGAATCTTTCGGGAATCTTGCCCAGTACATCATCAAAGACGTGACAAACACTGTGTGTATATATTAAGAAATTTTATTTATTCGTGAGCCGTGATTTTCCGTTTTCGTACTGGAGCCGTGTTTTCTTCGTTGGTCGTGAGCCGTGGTGGTTACCGTTTACATAAGCCGTGGCTTCCGTTCCGCCTTCATTATAACGGGTTTATGGTCGGTGAAGTGGAGGGACAGGGGTTCTTGTATGGGTCGTAGTGCGAAGTTTTCAAAGACGAGATTGATGCAGGTTCCTCGGGATGGTTGTGGGTTGCATGTGGTCGATCACTAGATGGCACCGCAGCGCCATCTAGTGATCATTCTGAGACCTAGAGGTGGCTACGACGCTTATTCTTCATCGTCATCAGCGTCATCGTTATGACGCATAGTGGGTACATTCCATGTGCTGTGCCGTGATGGCAGCGTCATCGTCATCGCACAGGGGTGGCTACGACGACGACAACGACAACGACGCGGGACTAGCCTATGCCTTAAGGAGCTTCGCCCCTAAAAAAAACTATTCTTATACGTGATATACATGGTTATTTTTAAAGGATATGGGGTGCGAGGATTCCAACAACAGGTTGCTACCGATCTCCCAAATGCCTCAAATCTGGGCGCCGTATCTGAAATATATAATTTTTGTTTCACGGTGTTTCAAAACAAGGTGAACGCATGGGATGTCTCACGGAGACAATGCCTTAAACCAGTCAGGCCTGTGTAGCCTGACGAACATAATTAATAAGAAAAAAAATTGGGGGGCGAAAACAGTCATGCGCGGGCCGCGGGCCGCAACCGAGAGCCTCGCGGGCCGCATGCGGCCCGCGGGCCGTGTGTCTGAGACCCCTGCCTTAGAGCATCTCTGACCTTTGCCATATCAAAATTGCAACATTGCAACGTTAAAATAAAATTCCTTGCGCGAGTGTCAACTCTGGCGCAAACAGTTTCATTTTACATTTGACGCGCACACTCCTAATTGTTTCCCACTTTTAGAGTAACGCAACAGCGCCGACAACAGCGTCACGAATGCCGGAGCCGCCGACGTCGACCACCACGTCTACCGTCCCATCACCGCCACAGGACAGTCTTGTGTGTCATTCAGACCAGTGCGAGTACATGTCAGAGAAGCTTCGAGCCACTATGAACTTCAGCATAAACCCCTGCTACGACTTCTACCGATACGTCTGCGGCACAATCGACGAACCCGACTACTTTCCCTTCCGGCTGGTGAGTGAGCGGCGCGATTCACACTACCAGTATCCATAAGTATGGGTCATATCTGCCTGATCTCTGATGGTACATTCGACTGGTCGTTTTCGAGCGCTCCGGAGGCTCTGGAAAATGTACTTAAGATAGCCACTAAGCACTGCCGCTAAAATAATGGGGCCAATACATGATCGGGGAGGAGGAACATGACCTGCATACCTGCTTGTTCTCGTAGAGCCTTAAGCTGCTGAAATCATCTCAAACATGGTCAGACAGCTCCCAAAGACCACCCGAATGTGCCGTAAGACTCTGGTATGTATGAAGAAGGTTCAAGTACTCGTAACCAGTGGCGTAAATCCAGAAAAATCACAAGGGGGGGACACCATCTTGCCATGGCGGCCATTTTGTTTTTATAAATATACGTTTTACTTTTAATTATGTAAAAATTAAAACCGCACTTCAATACCAAATAAAAAGCGAGCATTATTTTTAAAAATAACACGATCAAAGTCCAGCATGATCGGGTCTGTACGTCACTGTCAATGGCTTCCACCTAATAGTCGACATGAATGAATACCGGTAGATGATCGGGGATTCTTTCATTAGAACATTTGCATTCATAGGCTCGTGCTCTACAGTTGCTTTTGAAACTAGAAGTAGGTTTCACTTTTGTACATCATATCTGTTTTTTGCAAGGGTTTCCGAATTGAGAGTTTGTTCTACGGAGAGTGCGCTATAAATAACTATCAAGAAAATTAAATATGATGTTTGAAAGATAAATCTCAAGGGGGGGACCCTTCAAAGGGGTGTCCCCCCCCCCCCCAGCCTGGACACAAGAGGGGTCAGGAACACCCTGACCAGTGGCGTAGCCAAGGGGAGGGTTGGGGGGTTCAAACCCCCCCCCCCGAAATTTTTCAGTTTTGCTTGCGTATATATACACGCACACATACAAACACACGCACGAACATACATAAAGTATGGTTGAACCCCCCCCCCCCCCGAAAAAAAATTCTGGCTACGCCCCTGCCCCTGACGCCCCCCATGATTTACGCCAATGCTCGTAATGATATTATAATACGGTCGCGAAAACAATATACGATCATCTCTCAGAGGCCTTTCAGAAATATCAGAAAGTGTTTTTTTTTTTATTCATGGCGACCCAAGGTCAAGTCTGGCTAACAGCACCTCCCATAGATGCACTGCGCTGCACCCAATATTTCTGCATCTGCAGGAAATGATACTGCACATATTTTCTCGACCTTTCCCGAATCGTCTCGGCAAGCATGTAAGCTAAACGTCGGAGGCAAGTGAAAAACTTATCGTGCAGCCTGCCTTTGCTCGTAAGCGTCTCAACATTCTATCGACTTATCCTGGCCGCCACTCATCCGCTGTCAAAGGTAACCTGAAAACTGAATAATTGCACGAGTTCCTTGTAATATTCACAGTGAACGTCACCTGAATGCCTCTATACCTCGCTAAATTTGTTCCATAAGTCATTTTTTTCTTACCCATTACGTTATGCACTGAGGTATGTGACCGTAGCACATAAAATGCGTATTAATTCAGACAAGTCCGCGTTGCTGCGGCGCAAGATTCGGGCCAGCGTGGAGTCGACAAAGCTTTCTCTTTTACTCAGTCTTACTGTCCAACGAGATGGAATGCTTAGTGGTCCGCAAGTTTGATGGCAGAAAATGCTCAACTAAACAGAATATCGAAAACAGTGGGAAGTGGACGGGTTGATTGGTGGAACGGCTGCGGCAATGGCCAGGAAGTTGCACTGAGAAAAAGAAAGAAAGAAAAAGGAGGGGACAACACGCAGAACAGCCGTGTGTTTGAGGAGACTGCACAACACAATGTCGTGTGTCGTCTCCAACTGAGGGTATGCAACAAGACTGAGTGCACAAGACTGAATGTCATTCGGAAATGCAAGCATTTTTGGTGATTCAGTCCGTGAGCGCTTCGTTCATACTGGGAGCATTAAAATGGACAGTGATGATGCCCGTGCGTTTGCCGCCATTTCGCAGCCTTTCATAGGCTGTGTGGCGAGCGTTTAGCGTTGCTATAACTGTAGGAAGTACAGCAAGAAAGGGGGTTGACGTCGTAAGTTCTCGTGGCCTGCATGCGGATCCTGCTACATTTTGGCAGCTACATGTGGGCGTAAGAGGCTTGTACAACGCCGCTGTGTCGTGCTAATGCAATGCCCATTATCGTGGAGGCTGTGATTTGAAGAAGCTTTATGCAATACGCAATTATCTTGCGTAAGAATTGCGAGTCTGGCTGCTTCAGTGCTTCGTCAGCTGCGCAAAAACGTTTGCGTCTTTCGCTCGACTCCTATTCCCAACGTTACAGCTAAACATTAACTACATGCTCTTCCGGGCCCCACACCAACTATCAGATACTTACCATCACAACTATTGAGAACCAGCTTATATTTACTTAATCTGACTTGGAAGGCATACGAACGTTAATATTGACATCGTTCCTGTCTGCTCGTTTTTTGTAGGGCTACAGATAAAAATAATTTCGACCATCACTCTATGTATGCCAACCGTGGTTGCACATCCACTGTATTGAGTCCAAAGTAAAAGAGTTATTAAATGTCAAGCATTTCTTAGCGAACTTCGGCGACTTTGAGCGCATCTATCTATCTATCTATCTATCTATCTATCTATCTATCTATCTATCTATCTATCTATCTATCTATCTATCTATCTATCTATCTATCTATCTATCTATCTATCTATCTATCTATCTATCTATCTAGCCGCTAACGACTTCGTGCTCTACAGACCGTATCGTTAATGACCCTTATACCAAACTTGGTACGGCATAACATGACTGTATGACGAACATGAATGACTCATCATATCATGAAAATCATGAATAACTTGTCATGAACGGTTCGGTTTAAAAACCATGACCGTGGTGCTCCTGCGGCCGTTTTCTTAACTTTATATATCCAAAAACGGGTGTGATGAGACATTTCCTGCATGGCCAACATAAATGACAGGTCGGAATATGAAAATCATGATGTGCATGTCATGTACAACATAATTTACATGCCACGCTCATCTATACTGCGCCGACGGCCGTTTCGCTAGCTTGATATATACCAAATTTGGTATTGCGTGACGTGAGTGTATGACGAACAAGAATGACAAGTGGTAATATGGAAATCATGACATGTCATGTGCAACATGACTTGCATGCCACGTCCATGCCACGCTCGCGGACATTTCGCCAGCTTCATATAGACCAAATTTGGTAGTGCGTCATGTGACTGTATGACGAACCTAGGTGGCAGGTAGAAATGTGGAAATCTTGACATGTCATGTACAATATGATTTCCATGCCAAGCTCACGGTGCGTTGACGGCCGTTTCGCTAGCTTGATACTGTGGCGACACAATCTGCGCACAATACCGCGCAGCATCCACCTTGCTATCAGGCAGCCCGGCGTGACACGACCACACGCTTCACTGCAATCGGATAAGCCGCAGCGCCACCGCAGCGTCACCCAAAGCTGACGTCACCAGCGGTGGCTACAAAACCAGGCTGCCAAGATTGGAAGCGCATCATTTTGTTCCACTACCTCTGTCGAGCGTAGCGTCAGAATGCTCTCCCGAAGCTACTACTGTAGTTGAATAAATACCCGTTACGTTTTTCATGTTGGGATGCGTCTTTCCGTCGACACGGCATCCCACATCTGGTGACCCGGAAACCGAACTAACCGCACCGCCATGGCCGACCAAGAAGCCCTCACCGCTCTGCGCCAGCACGTGCAACAACTTCAAGAGGAACTGCAGACCCAGCAACAGCAGCATTCCCGCAACGCCTCCCCAACCGAGGCCGTGCCTGCCCGCTCCGCTGAGGACGTCGGAGCTCCTACAGAAGGCATCCCGCACGCTGCCTCCTGGCGGCTTGCTGTCAAGCTTCCGCCTTTTTGGGTGGACTCGCCCGAGGTCTGGTTTGCCCAGGTCGAGGCCCAGTTCTCCCTGGCGCGCATCACGCAAGACCGGACGCGCTACGATTACGTCGTCGCCCACCTGGACGCACGTTATGCCAACGAGGTCCGGGATATTCTTACCAACCCACCAACGGCTAACCTCTACGAACACCTGAAGACCGCACTTATCCACCGCCTGTCGCTCTCGGAAGAACAGAAGATACGACAACTTCAGTCCGCAGAGCTTGCTGAGCGCAAACCTTCGCAGCTCCTGCGCCACATGCGTGCGCTCGCGGGCAACACGCAAGTCCAGGATTCTTTCCTGCGAGCGCTTTGGCTCCAACGACTCCCGCCGCACGTCCAGGCAATTCTGCAGGCTCAGGTTAGGCTACCCCTCGACGAACTTGCGGAGATTGCTGATCGCGTCGCCGAGGCCTTCTTGCCGCAGTCATCGCCCACCATCCAGGCTGTCGCTGCACCACTGAACACCACGGAGCTCGCGCACCACATCGATAACATCGAGAGACGGCTCCGCTCCATTCAGCGACACCTCGATCAACACCCAAAGACGCGCCCACGCTACCACTCTCCAAGCCGTGACCGTAACACCACCTCACCACAACAGCCTGGTGCTCACGACCGGTGTTACTACCATGAGCGATTCGGTGACAGAGCCCGGCAATGTCGACCGCCCTGCTCCGCGAACAAGAAACGCCAACAGCAGCTCGTAGAGACGGCCGCAAGCTGCCAACCCGGAGGCCGTCGCATCTTCGTCACCGACCAAATCACGAAGCAGCGTTTCCTTGTCGACAGTGGTTCCGACATTTGCTGCTACCCGCGATCCCATCTTCAAGGTCCTCGCCCACCGACATCTTTCGAGCTCAGCGCGGCAAACCAGACCACAATCAAGACGTACGGCTCGCTGCGCCTGCACATCCAGCTCAGGAACCTACGCCGCGACCTTCATTGGAATTTCGTCATCGCCGACGTCGCTGAACCAATAATCGGCTCGGACTTCTTGGCACATTATAACCTCCTGCCGGACTGCCGCCACGATCGTCTCATCGACGCGACAACGGGACATTCCACCCCAGGCCAGCGAACGACCGCACAACAGCCAAGCATCAAGGTACTCAGTGTCGACAATCACTCGCCGTACCACGCCATCCTCGCCGAATTTCCCGGATTGGACGCGCCCCAGCGGACTGCCACGCAAAGTGCACCACACCACCGTGCACTACATCCGGACCACCTCAGGCCCCCCCCGGTTTTCTGTCGCGCCCGTCGCCTTGCCCCGGACCGCATGCGCATAGCCAAAGCAGAGTTCGAGGCCATGGTCCACGAAGGAATCGCCCGCCGCTCTGACAGTCCATGGGCCTCGCCACTCCACCTTGTTCCGAAGAAGACCGAAGGCTGGCGGCCCTGTGGGGGACTACCGTGCCCTCAACGCGCGCACCATCCCAGACAGGTACCCCGTCCACCACATACAGGACTTCGCCCATCGCATTCATGGCTGCCACGTGTTCTCCGTGCTAGACCTGGTGAAGGCCTACACACAGATACCCGTCAATCCTGATGACGTCCCGAAAACGGCAATCATCACTCCCTTTGGCTTGTTCGAGTTTCCCTTCATGAGCTTTGGCCTGAGGAACGCTGGACAAACCTTCCAGCGCTTCATCGACGAAGTCATCCGCGGCCTCGACTTCTGCTTCGTCTATCTTGACGACATATTGGTCTTTTCACGTGACGCCGACGAACACCACGGGCACCTTCGTCTGTTGCTCCAACGCCTCGACGACCACGGCCTACTCGTCAACGTCCAGAAGAGCACGCTCGGCGCTTCCACCGTCCATTTCCTCGGCCATGAAGTTTCGTCAGAGGGAACTCGACCTTTGCCTGAACGCATCTCTGACTTGCAGAAGTACCCTCAACCCACCACCGCTAAAGACCTTCGCCGTTTCCTCGGTATGCTGAACTTTTACAGACGTTTCTTACCGCACGCCGCCGACTACCAGGCGCACCTTCATGATGCCTTGGCTGGTCTACGAGGCAACCAACCCGTCACGTGGACACCGACATTGGTGAAAATTTTCGAGGAATGCAAGGCTGCTCTCTGCACCGCCACGCTTCTCTCCCATCCCGTTCCTGACGCTCCCTTGGGACTCTTCACGGACGCCTCTGGTTTCGCCATCGGCGCCGCCCTCATGCAACGTGTGGACAACACCTGGCACCCCTTGGCATTCTTTTCCAAGAAACTCTCAGCTCGGAAGACGACCCCTTCAAATGCCAGTTCCACCGACGAAACCACGACCGCTGCCCCGACGAGTTCGCCAGCTTACTACAGAGAACTTCTGGCCATATACGAAGCAGTTCAACACTTCCGCCACGTTCTCGAAGCGCAGCACTGCACTATTTACACCGACCACAAGCCTCTTACCTACGCCTTCTCTCAACGTCGCGACAAACTCCCGCCTGTACAGCAGAACCAACTCTCGTTCATTGCGCAGTTCACCACCGACATCCAACATGTCAGCGGGAAGGACAACGTAGTCGCCGACGCCCTTTCACGCGTAGCAGCCGTCAGCTCGTTGCAGATAACGGCGGACGTCCTTGCCGAGGCTCAGACTACGGACGCCGAACTACAGGAACTTCTCAAGGGCGGGTCCTCACTTCAGCTACAACAGGTCCCCATTCCAGGGTTGACAACCACTATCCACTGCGACATGTCGACAGGACGAAGCAGGCCCTTCGTGCCCCTGGCCCACCGCCGTGGCCTTTTTGACCAGCTTCACAACCTCAGCCATCCCGGCATACGCGCCTCTACACGTCTCGTGGCTGACCGCTACGTCTGGCCCTCCATGCAGCGGGATTGCCGCAACTGGGCGCGCTCTTGCATTCAATGTCAACGCGCTAAAGTCACCAGGCACGTCACGTCACCACTCGGAACATTCCCTCAGCCCTCTGGTCGGTTTGAGCACGTCCACCTCGACATCATAGGACCCTTTCCCCCGGCTGGACCATATCGCTACTGCCTCACCGCCATCGACCGGTACACTCGATGGCCCGAGGCATGGCCCCTCGAGGGGATCACCGCGGAAGACGTCGCCTCGGCCTTCTTCACCGGCTGGATTGCTCGTTTCGGCGCCCCCCGCCGCGTAACCACCGACCAAGGACGACAGTTCGAATCGCACCTTTTCAGGCTCCTCGGGCTGACCATCGGTTTTGAACGCTTGAGGACCACCAGTTACCACCCCTGCGCCAACGGAATGATCGAGCGTTTCCACCGACAGTTCAAAGCAGCCATTATGTGCCACCCGGACTCAACCTGGCTCGAGGCCATCCCAGCCGTCATCCTCGGTCTTCGCGCCACCTTCAAGCCGGACATCCACGCTACCCCAGCAGAGCTCGTCTACGGGGAACCGCTCCGCCTCCCAGGTGAATTTCTCACTGCGCTGCCTTCCAACAACGCGCCGGCAGACCCCACCGACTTCGTCGCCCGGCTCCGACGCACCATCGCCGTCCTTCGCCCGTCACCTGCAGCTCACCACTGTAACCCCGCACCTTTCGTCTTCAAGGAGCTTGCAACGTGCACGCATGCTTTCCTCCGCGACGACACCGTCCGCAGGCCCTTCCAGCCACCGTACAGTGGACCCCACCTGGTCGTTCATCGCGACGACAAAAACTTCACCCTGCGCATCAACGGGAACGAAGTTCGTGTCTCAATTGACCGGCTGAAGCCAGCATTCATCGCTTCTGACGAACCAGGCAACACCAGTACACCTAAAGGCGCCCATTTCCAAACCTTGACATCGCAGCCTGCTGCTAGTGTCACTACACGCTCTGGACGTCGCGTGCGACCGACAGACTTCTACAAGCCGTGATGGCTCTCCACTCCGCGGGGGGGGGGGGGGTGTGATGTGGCGACACAATCTGCGCACAATACCGCGCAGCATCCACCTTGCTATCAGGCAGCCCGGCGTGACACGACCACACGCTTCACTGCAATCGGATAAGCCGCAGCGCCACCGCAGCGTCACCCAAAGCTGACGTCACCAGCGGTGGCTACAAAACCAGGCTGCCAAGATTGGAAGCGCATCATTTTGTTCCACTACCTCTGTCGAGCGTAGCGTCAGAATGCTCTCCCGAAGCTACTACTGTAGTTGAATAAATACCCGTTACGTTTTTCATGTTGGGGTGCGTCTTTCCGTCGACACGGCATCCCACAATACACTCCAAATTTGGTATTGCATGACGTGACCGTATGAGGAACATAAATGACAAGCGGTAATATGGGAATCATGACATGTCATGCTAAACATGATTTTCATGCTACGCTCACGGTGCCTCACGGGCGTTTCGCTGGCTTGATACACACCAAATTTGGTATTGCGTAACGTGACTGTATGACGAACATAAATGATCAGCGGTAACATGGAAATCATGACATGTCAAGTACAACATGATTTACATGCCATGCTCATGGTGCACTGACGGCCGTTTCGCTAGCTGGAAATACACCAAATCTGGTTTTCCGTGACGGGACTGTATGACTAACATGAATGACAAGTGGTCATATGGAAATCATGACATGTAATGTACAACATGACTCGCATGCCACGCTCGCGGCCATTTCGCCAGCTTGATATACACCAAATTTGGTACTGTGTCACGTGACTGTATGACGAACCTAGGTGGCAGGTTGTAATATGGAAATCTTGACATGTACACCGTGATTTACATGCCACGCTCATGGTGGGCTGATGGCCATTTCGCTAGATTGATATACAGCAAATTTGGTATTGCGTGACGGGACTGTACCATGAACATAAATGACAAGTGGTAATATGGAAATCATATATCATGTGCAACATGACGCGTGCCACGCTCATGGTACGCTCGCGGCCGTTTCGCTAGCTTGATATACGCAAAATTTGGTATCGCATGACGTGAGTGCAAGACTCACATAAATGACAGATCGTAAAATGAAAATCATGAAATCCATGTCATATACAACATGATTTACATGCCACGCTAATGGTGCTCTCACGGCCGTTTTGCTAGTTTGATATACAAGTTCGGTGTTGCATGATGTTACTGTGTGACAAACATTAATGACAAGTGAAGGAAAGAAGTGTGAATTTAAGGGCTCGTTTGCTTCGTTAAACACAATATTAATTAGAACTAACAGACAATGATGCCAAGGAAAGTATTGGGGATGTTATTAGAAGTATTTGTAATGTAAATGTGAAGAAAGAAAAGTGGACGAAAAGATAACTTGCCACCCTGGCGGTGGCAAGTTATCTTTTCGTCCACTTTTTTTTGTTCACATTTACATTACAATCACTTCTAATAACATCTCCTATACTTTCCTTGGCATCATTGTGTGTTAGTTCTCATAAATGACAAGTGGTAATATAAAAATCATGATTTGTCATGCACAGCATGACTTGCACGCCAGGCTCATGGCGCGCTTGCGGCCGTTTCGCTTGATATACACCAAAATTGGTATTGCGCGACGTGGCTGTATGACGAATATAAATGACAAATGTAAATTATGACATGCACGTTATGTACAGCATGATTTGCTCCTTGCTGGCTGCTTCGCATTACATCGATACCCACAATGCGTGGGATCTGCCGGTTTTTTAAATGCGAATGCATTTCTTAGTCGGGCTATGTCAGGCATCCGGCGTTGTGCGGCGTTGGCGTTGTCCGCGGCAGGTGTTATCTCTCCGCTCTCACTCCCTCTCCCATAGCAACAGCTGCGGGCGCGCGCGCTTATCCTCGCCCCTAGCAACCGGAGCAGGTGGTGCTGGCGGAGTAGCGGAGAGTGAGTGGAGAGGAGGAGCGCGCTCTGGTGTGTGAGGGCGCTCGCATCGCGGGAGCTCGGCGGAGCTCCCGCGTGTGTGGAGAGAGTGTAGGAGAGGGTAGGTGCAGTGCTTCGCCGCTCCTTCTCTCGCCGTTCGCTCTCTCTCCTCCCTGCGCCCCACTCTCCCGTCCGCTCGCTCGCACGTATATATATGAAAAAAAGAAAAAGAAAGAAAAAAATTTAAAAAGTACAAAAAATAAAAAAGAAAAAAAAAGAAAAAAAATTTAGAAAAATTTAAAAAAAATAAAAAATAAAAGAAATAAAAAAACACTGAAAAAAAAGCAAAAAGAAAAAAACAGGCGCTGCGCCATGCTCCCGACCGGGCTGCAGAAATTAGGCGCTTTTTCCTTCTTCGAACCACAACCACCATATATAAATGGAGTGAAGCGCGCGTGAAATGCATTCGCATTTCCTCACGATTCCCTTCGGGGAGGTGGGGGCATTTTAAATGCGAAGCATTTCTTAGCGAACTTCGGCGACTTTGAGCGTATCTATCTATCTATCTATCTATCTAGCCGTCTACGACTTTGTGCTCTCCTGTCCGTATCGTTGATGGGATTTATACCAAATTTGGTATGCCATAACATTACTATATGACGAACGTAAATGGCTGGTCATATCATGAAAATCATGACTGACTTGTCATGAAAAGTATGATTTACATGCCACGCTCATGGTGCGCTCGCGGCCGTTTCGTTAGCTTGATATACACCAAATTTGGGATTGAGTGACGTGACTGTATGACGAACATAAATGACAGGTGGCAATATGCAAACAATGACTTGTCATGTGCGACATGACTTGCATGCCACGCTCATGGCACGCTCGCGGCCGTTTCGCGAGCTTGATATGCACCAAACTTGGTATTGAGTGACGTGACTGTATGACGAACATAAATGACAAGTGGTAATATGAAAATCATGACTTGTCATGTGCGACATGACTTGCATGCCACGCTCATGGCATGCTCGCGGCCGTTTCGTTAGCTTGGGATACACCAAATTTGGTATTGAGTGACATGACTGTATGACGAACATAAATGACAAGTTGTAATATGGAAATCATGATATGTCATGAGCGACATGACTTGCATTCCACGCTCATGGCGCGCTCGCGGCCGTTTAGTTAGCTTGATATACACCAAATTTGGGATTGAGTGACGTGACTGTATGACGAACATAAATGACAAGTGGTAATATGGAAATCATGACATGTCATGTGCGACATGACTTGCATGCCACGCTCATGGCGTGCTCGCGGCCGTTTCGTTAGCTTGAGGTACACCAAATTTGGTATTGAGTGGCATGACTGTATAGTGAACATAAGTGGCAGGTGGTAACATAAAAATCTTGGCATGCGTGTCATCTACAACCCCATTTACATGCCACGCTCATGGTGCGCTTGCGTCCAGTTCGCTAGCTTGATATACACCAAAATTGGTATTGCGTGACGTGACTGTATGATGAACATAAATGACAGGTCCTAACATGTCAAACATGACATGCAAATTATGTAAAGCAGGATTTGCTCCTTCCTGGCTGCTTCGCATTACATCGATTCCCACAGTGCGTGGGATCTGCCGGCTTTTTTTACGACAGAACGTCGTTTTCAGCACCTTGTGACACCGATGTCGTTTCACTGCGCTTCTATTTCAGATCCGCAACGCCATAGAACCGACCATCGTGTCTCAATTCTACACCGAATCCGTACCTCCGATGAATCAAACAGCTTGGCAGAAAGCCGCTGGGATGTTCAAAGCTTGTTTTAAGCTGGGAATTGAAGGGAAGTCTGAAGTGAGTAAGCAGTGTTCCTTTCAGAGTGGGAAAAAATTTTCCTCGTGAAAGTACTTACGCCACTAAAAAAAAATAAACATGAAGTAATTTTGTGTGACGTTCCCTGCTCGATAGCGCCATCGTGTTGTGTTTTCTATTCCTGGGGTGCTATGCAGGATGGCCCGAGCTTCTCGGGCACACGAGTTTGCTCCGAGCTCGCACTGCGGCGGTCATGGCACAAAGACAGAGCGGAGCGCGTGATAGCAGCATTGACAAAAACGGCTACATGAACGAGCGTGGCGCTAAAAACGCATGTGGGGCATCTGCGGCGGTAATCAAAGAAACACCGCGTGCGAACACGTCAGCGCCGCCACTCAGTCCACATTTCAACAGTGCAGCGATGTCAGCGTGATTGTCGCGCTATCTTTTTGCCAACTCAGCAGTGCGCCTCCCACAGGCGTGTTCGTGGGCGTTCTTCCACTTTCGGGCATGTTCTTTCGTTCCACTCGCAGCATGGAAATTTCCACTCTCGAAGGCAGCAAGGGTGCACACGCTGCACTCTCGTGCAGCTCGTTTCGCTTCTATCAAATATTGCGGATAAATATACGGACAGGTTGTCACAAGGGGCGCTCGCATCATTGCGGCAACGCGGCTGTGAGTGGTACGTCGTGAGCGCGGTGAAATTGAATGCGAGACATCGCAGCCACGTGATGATATAACTTTTATTTCTTCGTGCGTGTGTGCACAGTCTGCGCGATAAAGCTGATAGATGAATCATGCCGCTCGCTGGCGTTGCGGCGTGAGCACTGCTCCTTGGAAAGCGCAAACGCGGTGGGTGGACCCGATCTTCGCCGCGGGCGTCTGTCAATCAAACTGATTGACGCGTGAACTCGGGTACAAACTCGTTGATTCTGAGAAGACCCCAGTTCAACTCGTGACTGTCATGGTGCCGGTGTGACTGTCAAAGGTTTCATGCGGTGGACGCTAAGCAGCAGCTTCTTTGCATATAAAATAATTTGGTCAGCCTTTACTACTTGTGCAAGGCTGCATGGAGCCATATAGGAGCTTGTGATCACCTAGCTTCTTGCAGCGTTTTAAGTCGGTCGTCTACTCAGTCTGCTCGGTATACGCTTCGAAGTAAAGAACGCATCAGCTCCGTCTTAATTTTGATTATACTAATTAGGCAGGACTTAATTACCAAAATATTGAACAGTTTTGTCTTAATTGGTAAGGTTTTAATTAAAACGACAATAATTACCTCGGGTGCAATTAGCATGATCTTGATTAGTATGCAGCTAATTACATAAACCTAATTCGCATGATCTTGATTAGCATCATGTTATTAAGGTCTAATTAGGATGACTTTACTTCGCGTGCTTATAATTAACGTCGCGTTAATTAGCCTGGTATTAGTTAGCACGATCATAGCTTTACATGGCTTCATTAGCATGGTCTTAGCAAGGTATGGCTTCATTAGCTCGATATTAGCATGCCTTGGCATAATTAGCTTGTTCATAGCAACTATTGACTTATTCAGCCAGGTGTACCGCCCAGCCACTTAGCTAATCAGCCGGGCGCACGTCCTCGGGCAGCGAGCACACCATGAAGGGATGAAGAGGGCGCGCGCCAGTCGAGCAACGCGCAAGAATGTGCAGGCTGACCATGATGATTGCACACGTGGCCTCGGGTTTAGCTACGGTCGCGATATTGTAAGGTGCTCGGCCGGAACTAATCTCAGAGGCCACCGTGCTAATTATTCTAAAGGATACTTAGTACAGACATTAAAAGCTTCAAAACGAATATAAACAGCCCCTGCCTTTAAAAAATATCATCAGTAAACCTTTCTGGCACTTTTATTGCATGGGTGCAATTCTGCACTCAGTGGAACGACAAACAAATGAAAGAAGATGCCTCTGGTTTGAAAACACCGCCCAATTTTGTCGACCTGTCCTTGACGTGACGCCGCGTTCCATCGTAACCAATGGAACGCAGGGCGCGCGCTGAAGGGTGGATCTGACCTTTTCGTACTGTTGGCTCGTTCAAAAGGGGGTGTCGCCAGAGCTCGGAAAGATCCCGAGTTTCGCCAAGCTCGGGCCATCCTGCATAGCGCCCCTGTTTAAAAAAAAGTGTACGAGTTCGTTGCATTGTATGTGAAACGATGCCCGCGAAACATCTTTTTTTTTCTTTTTTGCCTTTTTCAATCCGATGGCGACGGTGACGGCGTCGTCATGAGGTTCCGTTATAGTGTTGAAATCTACAATAGACAGTTATAGTTTAGCGGGCTTAGCGGAATAGCACGCTTAGCGGAATAGTGGGATTGAAATGCGAATGCGCAGTACGCTAAACGACCCGTAGCTTTCATCGTATGAACGCAATTTTTCAGATTTCGCGTTACCGTGTTTGCGTGGTTACTGTAGTGTGCGTAAAACAATGGAGCGGTTATGGACGCCCGCTGCTAACTGAATAGAGTGTTGATGTGGGCGGATCCACTTCTTTTGTTGCAAACGACTGTGTAAAATGGCTTGGCTTGCCTTCAGGTATCATCGACTACTGAGTAGTACGGGTAATTTAGCGTAGTTCTTGATATCGTTTCACAATAGGGGATGATGATGATGATGATGAATTGCGGTTATGCCCTTTGTAGCAGGTTGGCAACTGTCAAGTGCCTTAACCGGATGCTATGAGCGTCCCCTTTATAACGGGGCGGTGACATGTCTGCCACCAGGCTCGAAAAAAACTTTCTTTTTGTGTTGGCCTAATGCCTTATCTACAATGATTAAATCTATGTTATTATAGCAAAGAAAAATATAAATTCACGGTCCATCTCTCTGCCTCTTAAGGCAGAATGACCTTATTTTTCCCATTCTTCATTTTTGTCCTTTATCTCTACTTTTCTGCCACCAATACTCTAACCGTCTCTTACTTATTTCTATCGCGGACGTGTTCAGCTTTCCATTGTTGTCCTTAAAACCCAAGGCTTCATGTAGACTCGTGCCCACACGTATATCTGGGTGGATATCGCCACATTCAATCAGTACATGTTCCATCGTTTCCTTAGTTCCCCCACAGCATGTACATTGTTCTTCTTCGTTACAGAATCTCGCTTTATAGCTACGCGTTCTAAGGCAACCCGACCTTGCTTCAAACAGTAAAGCGCTTCCCCTTGAATTATCATAAAACCTCTCCCTCCTTATTTCGTTTTTTCCCTTTCGGTAGTCACTGAGAGCCGGCTTCTTTTCCATCGCTGTCATCCAATAGGTCCTCTCCGCCTCTCTGACTTTTCGCTTAATGCTCCTTGTTGCCATGTCGCCCACACTGCTAGCCGTATATTTACTGGTGAGCCTCCTAGTTCTTTTTCTCCACTGCGTGTCGACGCTTTTTCTATACAAATACCTGAAAACCTTCCCTGCCCATCTACTCTCCTTCATTTTCCTCAGCCTCTCTTCAAATCTAATTTTGCTCTGAGCTTCCCTCACTTCAAAACCTGTCCACCCCATATCACCCTTTACAGCCTCATTTGTCGTCTTCCCGTGAGCGCCCAACGCGAGGCGTCCCACAGTCCTTTGATTTACATCCATTCCAGATTGCACCTCTGACTTCATGCACACCACTGAGTTCCCAAATGTAAGCCCCTGGAACCATCACACCCTTCCTCAGCCCTCGAAGCACCTCGTACCTATTGTATCCCCATAACGCTCTGTGCTTCATGATTGCAGCATTCCTCTTTCCCTTTGTTACCGATGCTTTCTCTTGTACCTCCATATATCTATCCCCCTCATTTACCCACACTCCGAGGTACTTGTACTCGCTTACCCTCGGTATTTCTTGGCCCTGTATTAAGACCGCATGGTCTTTGTGATCATTGAACACCATCAATCCACATTTTGTTGCACTAAAACCTAGTCCTAGAGCCTCGCCTTCCCTTCCGCATATATCTGCCAGCCGCTGTATATCATCTTGACTGTCCGCAAATAAGACAATATCGTCAGCGTAAAATAGACCTGGAAGCTTCTGCTCAACCATCGCGCCGGCCTGTTTGTGTGACAAATTAAATCCAATGTTGCTACCTTCTAGCGCTTTTTCCATCCTCACCATGTACAGCATGAATAACAGCGGGGACAAAGGACATCCCTGTCTCAGCCCCTTGCTAATGTCAACGCTGTCCTTGCTGCTTATTCCTTCCCATTCTACACAAACTGTATTTTCTCGGTATATTTCCCTCAAAAGCTGTATACAGTCGTCACCTATGCCCACTTCCTTCAATATATCCCACAAAATTCAAGGCACTTGACAGTTGCCAACCATTCAAAATGTACAGCGCCATCTGTCGACGAACCCGTAAGCTTGATCCGTCATGTCCTGTTGGGCACGAGAATGGAACCAGTCGCATATCGCAGCCTTTACGGTGCAAGTCGCTGATTGTTTATTTTCGTTCTGCGATGACTTCCCAATGCTTCGTGCGCTGTTCAGGAAACGAGGGAGCCCTGACAATGCCGGGAACAAGGTAGAACCAATTTAATCGAATTTATCAGTTACATGAACGAAGTAAAGAACATACCGATGCGCACTTGTTTCGACAACAAGATCGTCACCTTCGGAAGTGACCAGCACGCGCAAAAGCGCTCTACAACCTCAGTTCTTATTTCTCTGCGCAATTTAATTGCTCGACTGCAACATAGCTAGACTTACAGAACAATATATTACGATATAAGCTTTTTAAAACAACGCGGCCGACAGCGTGCGCACACGCGCGAGAGAGCATGATTTATCAACATAGCTTGTCGGTGTTGCAGATCGACGAAAGCAAGGACTTACTTATTTATACATGTATGAGCAGTGCCGCAGACGCTGCTGCGCGCGTCCGCGGTAAATCAGTGCCGCCACACGAGACCTGCTCGCAAAATTCACACAGCCACCACTTTAGCAAGCTTCGCAAGGCAGTGTGCGCCCAACGTCTGCGCGCCGAAGTACATAGTCCGTACGCCTCGCACGCCGCTTCTGCCCTTTGCTTTACACCCTCCGCTTTTATTTTCTTCTTCTGCTTCCTTCGGTCAGCATGCGCTGCGAGGTAGGTAGGTATAAACTTCATTTGATCCATGAAAGAACACGAAGCACTCAGTTACGGAGCCGTACATGTTCTCTGGCCGTACTATAGATGGAGCTATTTGTTCAGTAGGTCGTCGTACTAATCTTTCCGCTGATCGCGGGCACTTGTATGCTTGTATGCTGTTTGGAATAGCGCGCGGCGCGCGATAATGCACGCCTTCGTGGCATGCGAAAGCAAAGAGCACGATATTTTGAAAAGATAAGTCAATGAGTGCGCACGTATAGCGTTCAACAAAACGAGAGCGACAACACTCAATCCGCACTATAGATTACGACCACAAGGCTTTATAAACAACCGGTGTGTATTAAAACAGCGTTACTCGGGACGGTCTCTCCGTATTCAGTCGAAACGCGCGATCACTATTTTTGTTTGGCTTGCGGCGCACCGCTCATGCACATGTCCATGCCTTGTTTATTCCGAAAAAATACGACACACACTATTGCGAAGGATGCAGAGATATACGGTGGCTCAAAGAAATCAGTCGAGAAATGCAGCACAGCGTTGCACAGGTCGCGCAGAAAGAACGTGGTTTGGATATCTGAAGTGTGTTATTATAATCGCAGTGGAAAATTTTACAATGGAGATATATTGCTGCGCAAGGTCATCTGAGAAGTTTAAGAGCCGCATCTGCTCTGCAATGAACACTTTTCTTGAACTCCTACCTCAGATCGGAAGCACACGCCACTTAGAGAACAGCTGTTCGGCTTTGCGAAGCGATGCGCCTCGTGCAGCTGCCGTCCGGATGAGTTTTGAGGCGCGCAGAGCTCCGATATAGCTTTCTCGTCGATTTGTGGCAGCACAGCGAGGTTCACTGACCGTTCGGCGCTGGATGACGAAAGAAAAGGCCGTATTTTCTCGGTACGAAAGCTCTGCCAACGAGAGCGGTTCAGCCTCTCCTTGGCCTCTCCTTATGTAGACGCTAGCAGACGATTCCTCGACGGTGCCCAACACAACATGGCGGACACGCCCAGTGTTGGTAGAGAACTAAGCATTATGAATAAACCCCTATTCGAACGTTCCTAGGACTAACTAGATCGGCGTAAACAAATCTCCAAGATAAAAATTTTGTCTTTTGGTGCGTGGTTCACATTATTTACTTTTATTGTTACTAAAAAAAGTGGTAATATTGCTGCGCGTGGAGATACAAGCGAGCATTCTTAGTTTTTTTTTTCTTTTCACTTTATTTAACGCATTCACCCTCCGCTAGGTGACGCCACCGTCATAACTTGGGCACGTAAACGCTATCCCGCTAAACTAAAACACGTTGTCAGCAACGAACGTTTGCGGCACGGTAACGCTATTTCCTTAATCCCCGCCCTCACGCTAATGCTACACTATAGACCAGGGGTCTCAAACTTCTCAAATTTCAGGCAGCGGGCAGCAGTCGCAGAACTTAGTCCCGCAAGGGCTGGGTCAGGAAAGAATGTAAGAGCGAGGAGGGGGGGGGGGTTAGTTCGTACACATTGTCACCAAACGCTACCATAGAAAAGAAAACCTTTTCCATGTCTCTCATACGGGTCATTTCTGAAGAAGTTTTGGGGCCAGGATTCCATCCCACAACATGACAATACCGATCTCCAAAATGAGTTAAATCTGGACACGGATTCGTAAATACTGTTATTGTTTCACGGTTAGGCTTCAACACATTATGACCACATAGTGTGCCTCACGAAAATAATGCTTTAGACCAGTCATGCCTGTGTAGCTCACGAACGTACTTACTATGAAAAAAAAAAAAGACATAGGACGAACATAGCGATGTGCGGGCCGCGGGCCGCACGCGAGAGGTTCGCGGGCCGCATGCGGCCCGCGGGCCGCGTGTTTGAGACCCCTGCTATACACAGTTAACGCTACGGGTCTTCTAGCGTAATGCGCATGCGCATTGCGATCCCGCTATTCCGTTAAGCGGCCTATTTCATTAAACCCGCTAAACTATAACTGTCTTATTACTATCTAGTATCCCCTGGGCGTCGTGTGCTCCATGTTCGAATGAAAACGCACCAGGGCAGCTGGCGATCACGGCTATCTGCCGCGGTGGTGTAGCGGTTACGGTTCTTGGCTGCTGACCCAAAGGTCGCGGGTTTGATCCCGGTAGCGGCGGTTGCATTTCGATGGAGGCGTAATGCTAGAGGCCCGTGAACTGTGCGATGTCAGTGCGCGTTAAGGAACACCAGATGGTCAAAATATTCGAAGCCCTCCACTACGGCGTCCCTCATAATCATATCGTGGTTTCGGGCGACAGGCTCATGGGGTTCCCGGACGGGAGGCTGCGTCGCTCTGGCACAAACTGCGTACTTTGCAAGCGGGTGACCGCAGTCGCGGGTGCCCTATCTTGAGAGAGATCAGCAGACGCATCCATAGCTTTGTACGCGCACTGTCCCCACCACTCAGTTTGCGTAGAAGTGGAAGGCGGCACAAAGGTGGCTTCGCTCGCTGCAGCGGCCGCGTTTTCTGATGCTAGCGTTTTGACACAGGGGACCGGTCCCCGGCTGTGTTTCACGGTCATGTTTGGCCTGTGTGCGCTACACTATGCTCTTTAACTGAGTTAATAAGCGAATGTTCTCAAGTTTGTACGCTAGATAGAAATACTATCCTTATTCCACGCAGCTGTCTAATAATTTGCCGTCCCAATCGATCCTTTCGCCTTTGAGCCCAAAGTTCTGCTGACGTAACTACACAGCAGTAACACAATTGCAATGCGACACTCCTTCCACTACATCACTCATTACTGTAACTGCACCAGATACGGTGATGTGGCAACGTGAGGAGGAAATAACGAGGTTTTAATCAGGGCTGGGCAGAAATAGTCAGAAAAGTATTCCTGAATACAGTTATCGAAATACAAGCACTCGAAGCCTAAAATACAGATACTGAGATACATTTGTCTTTGACGTAACGGGATATTTCCGAAATACATTTCCGTAAGAAGAAAAAAATTATTCCTGAATGCAGATACTGGAATATCGATACAAGAGTACAAATACTAGAATACCTGTTTGATTTCGGGAATATTGATGCTCCGCAATGGCATTCATTAGGGCACGATAATATTTTGATTGTTTCACCGCATTGGAACTTGTAAGTCAAGCATAACACTCGAATCACTTACGAACACCAGTCAATCAAGTAAAAAGTATACATTCATTCTAGACACAAGATCTTTGTTACTGAGATGGTTGTTACGTTAACTGCGCTTCAGCAACAGCAGCTTCCTAAATGCGTTGTCATTTAGACAACGCTGGTTCAGCCTCAACACAAGACTCGCGAAAGACACAAGGCTCACGGAAAAGATTGGAGGTGCGGCACCTGCATTGAGAGACTGTGACTTTCGTCGGCAGAGCATGACTGCCTTCGTAATTCTGCATCACATCGTCGGGTGCTTTACCACATGGGTCATTCTGTGCGAGTGGGGAACCCTTCGGCGCCTCCCACTGTGTTATAGGCCAGCGGCGTGCCTTTCCATGGTAGCAAGCAGTGCGAAAACAAGACGGACCCAGATGAAGAAGAGACAAGAACAAGCGCTGACATTCAACTTGGATTTTTTTAATCACAACTGAAATATATATACATCAGCACCCGGCCGTGGGGGGGCACGCGCAAAGAAATATTCACACCCTTCCTCGCTCAACAACCAAAGCGCACCCATTTCACATACTTCACGTCATAGCAAGGTACAACATTTCCTTATCATGTATCGTCACTGACGCCTTACTGACACATGTTTGCGACAATTTCGATCTGTGTGCCGCCTCAACAAGTTCCCTTGCCTTTTGGCTTCCGTGTTTGTACAAAATGGAAGTGGAACTATAAACAGGCGCGCACTCACACTGGCGGCAATGCATTGACAAGTGTGAACTTGCCGGGCCTTTAAAGGGATTGTGGTGTTCCCTTGATCGCACATTAACGCACCGCCCCGTCTGCCCCACATATACGCGGCCACATGACCAAGGTATCTAATAAACAACTTGAAGCCACGAGATACGTATCTGCTGACATGCTTTACAGTGCAACCAAAACTTGAAGTGACCACGTTATTTTTATGCGGTGGTCCACTTTGGCGCACAGTCTGCTGAACTGGTTTCGCGCCGAGATCAAAACCAGCACATCATAGTGGGAAGTCACTTTCTTAAGTCGATGAGTGAAACCATGAATGTGTGGAATAAGAGCAAATTTTCTGCGTGTTTCTTGAACTGGCTCTGGTTCATTAGTGCCGCCTTTTCTTAATTTCTCAAGTAGTTTCTCGCAAGTAGCAGGGAGCATCTCTTGCGGAAACCCGGCTTCCGTCAATTTCTGCACCGGATCAGTGAAACTGGATCCCACCAAATGGTGACAAGATTTGTTCATCGCAGAGTGAAAACAGGAAAGAGCAATAGTGTTTTTTTTTTTTTACTAACTTTGTGTGACCAGAGCAGTACTTCAACAAAGGTTTGACCGATCTGGGTGCGTACTGCCAGCAAACATGACTGGATGTAAACACTAGCTTTAAATCAAGGAACTGTATTGAGTCATCCTTCAGGAATTCAGAGTAAACTTTTAGGCCGAGGCCTTTTTGCTCAAAATTAAACAAGATTTCAGCGCCCTTGACGTCATGACCGTCATTGTCAAAGAAAACTATCTAATCGTCGACATAGCGAAAAACCTTGGTAGTGAGTGTTTCAAATACCGAATCTGACGCCCTGTCAACTTTACTCAGAAAAATATCGCTCAGGATAAAAGCAACCCTAGACCCTATGCACATATTCCAGCCTTTTGAACATACACCACTTCATTGTAGGATATAAACATACACCCTAAACAAAAAAAAAAAGGAGCTCCAAAAATCACTGAGTTGCGGTGCGACTGTCAGTTATGAAGGCAAGTTCATCATTGTCGATAGTGATACATTCCTTAACCGCCACTAACTGATGGTCATGTGGGAGGGAATAGAAAAGATCCTCCACGTCTATACTTAAGGCACGACCATTTACAAGATTGGCACTGCACAGGAAATTAACAAGGTCTGAGTTAGGAATAAGGTATGGGTTGATATTGCGGTGGGAAGATAAGCATTTCATCGAATACCGCACTGCTGCCGTGTGTCACGTGCATTTGCTTGGCAAAGCACAAAAGTCTTCTTTTCCTCGTAGAAGGTGGCCAGCTCATTTCTGACAAGGTAACGAGATACCCGTGTCCTCTGCAGTATCGCGATGTTATCGATACATCTTAAAGGTATTTCACTACTGAGATCATAGGTCGGCAAAATAAATGGAGCTCACTCAGACTCACTCAATAAATATATTTTTCGCTTAGGACTCACTCGGACTCAGACTCACCAAAATTTTGCTCAAGCAGACTCACTCGGACTCAGACTCACGAAATTTCTCTTCAACCAAACTCACTCGGACTCAGACTCACCGGTGTTTTCGTCATCCAGACTCACTCGGACTCAGACTCACTAAACTTTTCCTCAAACGGACTCACTCGGACTCAGACTCATGAATATTTTCGTCAACCTGACTCACTCGGACTTAGACTCACCAAAATTTTCCTCAAGCGGACTCACTCGGACTCAGACTCACCAAAATATAACTCAGCCGGACTCACTCGGACTCAGACTCACCAAAATATAACTCAGCCGGACTCGCCGGACTCAGACTCACCAAAATATAACTCAGCCGGACTCACTCGGACTCAGACTCACGAAAATATTACTCTGCCCGACTCACTCAGACTCAGACACACGAAAATATAACTCAGCCGGATTCACTCACCAATTTGTCAGCCGGACTCAGTCGGACTCAGACTCACCAAAATTCTCCTGAAGCGGACTCACTCGCGGACTCACAGACTCGCCTAACTTTTTTCTCAACCAGACTTACTCGGACTAAAAATTAGCAATATTCGATTTGGCCCGGCTCATCCAATAAATGTCGAAGGAGCGCCATAAAATAGCTTATGTAGAATAACACATGTAAAGGGTTCACATGTGCCAGGAAACCTTCAAAATATATGTATGATAGCTTTCAACATACAAAAAGAAGTTATTTCCCGTGCATCGCAATGTCTATCGTCAGGAGAAATTCAACATTACACGCGATTTTTGCAATATTGAGAATGTTTTCTTTAAATATAAGAATGGGTATACCGACCTTCGAGGAACATTAGGTTTTCATTCCTGTTACATTTGAAATGCGCTATGCGCACGCGCCGTTTGTTTTCAATGGGCGAGCGCGTACGTGCGTTTTTGGCAGACCCAATTATAAATGACGTCCTTTCTTACGCTTTGCCGTTCGAAGGCCTAATCACGCTACTTGGGAACGAAGAAAGCTTGACATTACGTTATGGCGCTTTTCTAAACACGTTCATGAAACTGCCAATGGTCTTGCAGTCGATTTACCGCTCATTGACAACGCAAAAAAGAAAATAATATGAGGCGGCCATCTTTTGCAGAATCGAGCTCACCACCCTTGAAAAATTTTGGAAACATGGCTTTATAGGGTGCATGGTTCTGCCTCTATAAAGTTTCGAAAACACCTGTCACGATAGTCTAGTGGTTGTGTTGCTTGACTGCTCACCCGAAGATCACGGCATCGAATCCCGGCCGCATTTTCGATGGATGCCGAAACGCTTGAGCCATGAGTGCTTATATTTTGGCGCACGTAATGAATCCCAGGTAGCCAATATTTCCGTAGCCTTCGACTACGGCGCCCCTCATAATCACATCATGGTTCTCGGACGTTAAACGCCAATAATTATTATACTAGTGTTTCGAATTATAGAAATGGTAAGTTCGGTTTTAGTAGATGTCATGCTTAGTGGAGGGCTCCAGATATTTCGACCACCCAGGGTTCTTCAACGTGCATCTTAATCTAAGTACACGGTTGTGACTGCGTTTGTTTCTAGCAAGATATTTTTCGGAGCCGGCTAAGAACCAGTTGTAACTGTTAGTGGCTACTCTATCTCGCGGATAATGGTAAAGAGTCGTATCAGTACCACGCTGGATACGGACACAAGGCAAAAAGGAACGTGCATAGGCGCGCCGATGAGAGCCGGCCAGTGTGTTCAAAGGTATGGTCGAAGCTTTTCGCATGGTCTGGTACAGACCATGCAAAACGAGGTGGCAATTTGCTCAAGCCGATTGCAAGAATGCCGTATTGAAAGGTGGGACGAGGGCGCCGCTTCACAGTGATCCTACTAGTCCCCAGAAAGGACAGGAATATTCATTTCTAAGAAAACAGTCGCTGGACAAGGCCCTGAACTGACAACTAGAGGTTTTACTACAAACCAGACGCAATAAATTCACATACCTAACCCTGCGCTATTAGCAATTTTATTTCTTTTTATTCTCACTGCGTCGCTATTATATCTATCCTTAATAACTTATTATTTGTACTGCTTTTACTTCGATGTAACTGCTACTCTCTTACGCATTCTCAAATGCACAGCTTCCCTCTGTAATTCATGCGGGCCTTCAGGGTACTATTAAATAAATAAATAATTGAGGAGCCTATTTTCAGCAGGTAAATGGGGCAGCGGAGGTTGCCATATAACGTACTGTTTTTCTTTGCAGAATGACAGGCTGATGGGCAATTGGTGTGGGTTCATAATGACATCTAGTGATTCATGAAACATATGAGAAATGCGCTAATTTGTCTCCCGTTAGGGGAGACTGCTCAGCGACTTATGATCGAAAGCCAGTGCTACAACAAATACAAAATGAGTGACATGAAGGCAGGACATGGGCTTTTTTTTTCTTTCCTGCTTCAAAGCCTACATTCTCGAAAGATGCAGGGAGGGGGGTAAGGGATGGACAGCAGTGCTCGAGTCTCGTATATTTATGAGACCGCTCCTTATCTTCATACCAGCGCATACTCCACCCCCCACCCCCCCGCCCCCCACCTCTATCTTTCCCATTGAAGTTCTGAAAAAAAATTTTGAAGGCTAGATAACATGTGGGATAGATTTGTGTTTACACACGCGCATCATCTACGAAATATCAACAGATAATATAGCCTAGGACGTATCTAAAATCGATTTTAATGTTCCTATCGCCCTACTGCAGCTAAACGTGCCTTTCTTTATTGCGTAAACAACCAACCACCCGCTGCGTCACGAGTTTAAATATAAAACTCCAACCAAAATCACCAATCGTCGCCACAGCAGCGGATAGAAGAACGGAAAACAATAATTCGTGACCTCTACACCAACGGCTACACAAAGGCGTTTATTCGCAGAGCCCTCCGTAAGAGAAAAGACGGGGGGAAACGTGACACCAACGGCGCCGCAACGACGCCGTGTGTCGATCCCCTACATTGCGGGCGCCAGCGAAGCAATAGCCCGTATACTAAGAAAGGCAGGGGTCGACGTTTCCCACAAGCCATCCACCACCATCGGCAGTTTCATCCCTCGGCCCAAAGACAGCGCATCTGCGGAAAAAGCACAGGGCGTCGTGTACCGGATCACATGCGCCGACTGCCCCGCTTCCTACACTGAGGAAACCAAGAACTTCCATGAAAGAATGCGGCAGCACAAGAATGTCCTCCGTCACTTGAACAGCGGACGGACCGAAGTGACAGCGCACTGCCAGCGGTTTGACCACCATACCAGTCCCGACGGGGCGGTGATTTTGGAAAAAGAAAAGAACCTTCGCCGGCGGCCCCTCCTCGAATCCTGCTACATTGAGCAGACAGCGGGAAACATCAACCACACCACGGGGGGCACTGCCCTCCCTCTACTGCCAGGGCTTGCGACGACTCACAGCAAACAATCACGCCTGGCAAGAAGGCGTTGCACATCTCGGGCCTTCTCACCCCTGAACAAGCAGCCGATCATGGTTCGAAACGTCGCGGTTTCTTAAAATAAATTTTGGCTGGAGTTTTCTCTTCTCTCCAGTTTTCTGTTATCCCAACCAGACAGACTTCTGCCGGATGTTCACTTTTGAAAGAATAGAGATATTTGTGTTGCAGGCCCCAAGCCTAGAGTTTCGAGCTCGTTGCTTCGTTTTGTACTTTCCTTGCATTCCTTGGGGGGTATTAGGAGCTCGAAAGCAAGATACGAGAAACGAGCCTGGGAAACGGCCGTGCCATGAAGCTTTTTGCCGTGTGGCTTGGACGAACACAATGACGGCTGAGGGACCACCGAAAGTGCTTCGGCGCGTCGACGCTGACTATGAATGGAAAGGTGTTTGAATAGGAAAGAAAAGAAAAAATACGAAAAAAACGGGTTTTGCTTGAGTCGGCAAGGACTGAACTGCAGGCGTGCTGGAAAAATATGGCAGCAATATCTCCCAAAGAGAGTCTAGAATTCGAAGAAGCCATTAAAGTTTAAATGCTCCTTGAATTGCCGAGAGGTAACAGAATTCTTTGACCCCATTACAGCCCGAAGAAATTTGTTTTTGCAAGTGATGAAGCGTTGCGTATGGCATGAATGGCGCGTTTCTACCCCCTTCCTCCTTGAAATCCGGTCGCTACAATTTTCGAGGTACCACGGGGGGCAAGCTTTATCTAGCCACTTTAAATAACGAAGCCGCTGTTTAATTGGTAGCGAATGACATGACGAAAGCCGATGGTCTGTGTCGTCGCTGCATTTTTAACAAAGCTTGGAATTCGGCGAGTTGGTGCTTAGCTACTGGGAAATTTTTGAGCGCTGTACAATGCATTCACAAGGCATTCAAAAGCGCCCGTCCTGTCTCTCTCGTACTTGTGAATGTCTTGTTTGGCGCTCGAAAATTTCCCAATTGCCACATTTATTCATGAAAAACCGAAGCGACATCTAAAGACACAAGCGGTTCATTGCAACAGAGAGCGAAGGGGCGCTCGATGCTCGCGAATCGTGCTGCTTTGTCGTATTTGAATCCAAATGGATGATGAAGCTCGAACATTGCACTCATTCTCCGTTGATCAGGTACACAATTGTAGATCAAACTCAATGTGGATCACGATGTCGCTAAATAAAATTGGCCTGGAGTTGTACATGTGCCAGAACATGCTGCACAGCTCACTTACATGCCCTCGTATATGAGGGCACGGACAGCTTGATAATTTGAAAAATAATTTCTAGGGCTTTACAAGACGCGCCATAAAAGGATGCTATAAATATTTGTAGCCATAGGTCGGCAAAATAAATGGAGCCCATGCAGACTCACTCAATAAACGTTTTTCGCTTAGCACTCACTAGGACCCAGACTAACCAAAATTCTGCTGAAGCGAACTCACTCGGACTCAGACTCATTAATATTTTCTTCAACTGGACTCACTCGGACTCAGACTCAGCAAAATTTTGCTGAAGCAGACTCACTCGGACTCAGACTCATTAATATTTTTTTTCAACTGGACTCACTCGGACTCAGACTCACCAAAATTTTGCTGAAGCAGACTCACTCGGACTCAGACTCACGAAACTTCTCTCCAACCAAACTCACTCGTACTCAGACTCACCGGTGTTTTAGTCATCCAGACTCACTCGGACTCAGACTCACTAAACTTTTCCTCAAACGGACTCACTCGGACTCAGACTCATGAATATTTTCGTCAACCCGACTCACTCGGACTCAGACTAACCAAAATTTTCCTCAAGTGTACTCACTCGGACTCAGACTCACCTAAATATAACTCAGACGGACTCACTCGGACTCAGACTCACCTAATTAAAATTCAGCCGGACTCACTCAGACTCAGACTCACGCCTCAATCTGAGTCTGAGTGAGTCTGAGTGAGTCGACTCATGAGTGAGTTTGCCGACCTATGACTGAGATACAAATACATTTTGCAAATGTATCTCGATACAGAAATACAGACACTAGAAAGTATCTCTAAGATACTATCTCCGAGATACTCTTGTATCGCGATACTGCCCAGCCCTGGTTTTAATGCATCTGCATGTGCGTGTTCAACAGCACACTCGCAAACTTAAGTCTACCTGTTTGTGCATGATCCACTATATTCCTACTGCAGGGAAAACAAACGCGCCTTCACGGATGCCTTATAGGTCTGTACATATATACATGCACATATCAACGGGGTACGATGGTTAACGAGGCGCTGGATATAGTACGGGAATACATAAAATTATCATCAATCGACTATCGTAAAGAAAACTGAATTTGACGGCATTTTGAGCTGTGTCGTTTAGAGGCTTTAAATAGCTCATTCGTATTTATCTAAAAAGCATCGACATCATTGTTTATGGTTTAAAATTTTGTTTCCTCGTTAAGTGGTACTTTCTCGGGCTTTCCGTCAAAATTTGCTTCCTATTAACCCTTCTGATCCATCTGCTGACGCACATCACAGCTGTGGCGTCGTTCAAGTAACCTCGCAGAATTGTACTTCCAGATAAGTGACCTCAAGCAGTGGATGATCTCCCTCAACCTTGACTTGGCCACGCTGACGCCTTCCGAACCTTACAACTCCATTGACCTCATGGTGCGCTGCTGCCTGAAGTATGGCTTAAGCCCTCTATTCGAATTTCAAATAAGCAAGCTCTTATTTGTCGCCGG
>JALIZH010007480.1:0-24131 GCA_030522465.1 Rhipicephalus appendiculatus
TGGTCACTCACAACTTTGAAGGGCGTTCCATGCAGGGAGGTGCGAAAATTTGACGTAGCCCAGATGACGGCAAGGCACTCTTTTTCTGTTGTGGAATAGTTGTGTTCTGCCTTAGAGAGCGACAGGCTAGCACAACTCATAAGCCTTTCTTTTCCGTTAGTCTCCTGCACAAGAACGGCGCGAAGACCTACGCTGCTTGCGTCGGTGTGGATTTCCGTATCGGCGTAATGGTCAAAATGCGCAAGTATCGCTGGCTTCTGCAGATGTCGTTTCAGTTCCTGAAATGCTTCAACTTCCGCCGTTTCCCACTTGAATTCGACGCCGGTCTTCGTGAGCTGCGTTAGTGGCTCGGCGATCCGTGAAAAAGTCCTTGACGAAGCGTCTCTAATAAGCCCACAAGCCGAGAAATCAGCGCACGGCCTTCTTGTCGGTGGGGGGGCGGGAAAACGGCGATGGCAGATGTTTTCTGCGGGTCTGGGCGCATTCCAGTCTTGCTGATCACGTGACCCAAAAACAGGAGCTCCTCGTACGCAAAGCGACAGTTTTCTGGCTTCAGGGTGAGTCCGGAGCTCTTGATTGCTTGAAGTACCGATTCGAAGCATGCAGGTGTTCGTCGAAGCACAATGACGAGGCAAGTTTGCCACTTCAAGCCAGCCAATACCATATCCATGACTCGTTGGGAAGTCGCAGGTGCTGCGTAAAGACCAAAGGGCATGACCTTGAACTCGAACAGGCCGTCTGGTGTATTGAAGGCAGTCTTCTTTCAGTCTCTCTCGTGGACTTCAATTTGCCAGTAGCCCATCTTGACGACCATCGAAGAAAAATACTTCGCGTTCTGGAGTCGATTTAGGGTGTCGTCTATTCGTGGGAGAAGGTAGGCGTCTCTCTTAGTGTTTTTGTTCAGGCGACAATAATTGATTCAGAAACGTAGGGTCCCATCCTTCCGCTTCACTAACACCACGGGTGACGCCCACGGACTTTTTTGAAGGCAGGATGTTGTCATCGCGTAGCATTTCGTCGACTTATTTATGGCCTCGCGTTCTCTCGTCGAAACTCTCTACGGACTCTGACGAAGTGGCCTGGCACTTTCTTCTGTTATAATGCGATGTTTTGCGACCGTTTTCTGCCGAATCCTTGACGATGAAAAGGAGTCCCTGTATTGCAGGAGCAAAGCCTTCAGCTGTTCTTGCTTGTGCGTCGGAACGCTCGCATTAACATCGAAAGCTAGTTGATGAGCGTGGTTCGTCGTAGCAGGTTCGGTAGACTCGGCGAGGGCGAAAGCGTTGCTGGCTTCCACAATTTCTCCGATGCAGGCAACCATCGTGCCTTTGCTCACGTGCTTATACTCATTGCTAAAGTTAGCGAGCATCACTTCTGCGTTCCCTCCTCGCAGCTCGGCTATTCCTCTGGCTACGCAAATCTCGTGGTAGATCAGCAGGTGCTGGTCGCCTTCAACGACGCCGTGCTGGTCTGTTGATTTCTGAGTGCCGACCGAAATGCTGACGCTGGAGCGAGGGGGGAATGGTTACTTGGTCTTCTAGCACTTTCAAGGCCTACTTTCCTGGCGGCGTGTGCGGCGGCAGTGCTTTTTCTGCGGATAGCGTTATCGACTTGGATCGCTGGTCGATGATGGCGCCGTGGTCACTTAAGAAGTCTATTCCCAGTACCAAATCCCTGGAGCAGTGTTGTAGGATTACAAAGCTTGCAGGATAATCCCGGTTATTGATGGTTACTCTCCCCGTGCGACTCCAATCGCCGTTATCTGGTGGCCTCCAGCTGTCCAGATTTCGGGTCCACTCCAAGGGGTCTTTACTTTCTTCAGCTTGGCAGCGAATGGCCCATTGACGACATAATAGTCGGCGCCAGTGTCGACGAGAGTGGTGACGTTGTGGCCGTCGATGAGAACGTCGAGGTCGCTAGTCCGTCGTCTTGCGTTGCGGTTATGTCGCGGCGTCGGATCACGGCTGCGTCGATCAGTTGCGTTGCTTCTATGCTGCGTCGTCGGGTCGTCCTGAGTCCGCGACGTTTTGTCGGCAGGGCTCTGTCTGGTTCGCGTCGTGTTCTGCAGGTTTCGTCGGGGCGTCATCGTCGGCGGAGGGTTTTTCGTTAGGTCGTCGTACAGCAACCGCACCTACATCGGTTGTGCTGCCTTTAGTTTTCCGGATATAGGCTAACGGAACGGCCCCGGCTGGGGCCGCTGTACTGCTATCGTCGCTGAGGGAACCGGTAGAGTCCAGGCGATGGCGAACGTGATGCACGTCGAGGTGACCATTCAGTGGTGGCCAAGTAGTCGGCGATGTCGCGTGGCCGCTCGGCCCGCTTTAGGGCGGTGCATTGACGGAGACGCAGCGTAGGCCCATATGGCGGTACAGGCAGCGGCGGTATGTGTGGCCTCCTTCTCCGCAGTGGTAGCATAGCGGGCGGTTGTCGGGGGCACGTCAAACGTCGGCTTTCTTTGGCGCGCTGTGCTGTCCAACAGGCGAACGCTATTGCGTCGGAGGTGGCGGTGATGTCTGGCGACGGTAGTGCCGCTCTGCTGCGTCTTGACATGGACCCGGCGGGAGAGCGTCGCGTCGCGCTACAGCAGCGTAGCTCATGGCTTGTGGCATAGGCTGCGCCGGTTCAAGTATTCCGAGAAACTGCTGGACTTCCTGGCGTACGACGTCGGTGATGGGGTCCACTTGATGCTGCGAGGGTGGCAGCAACGTACGATGCTCTTCCCGTACGATGGCTCTGATAGCCTCGCGCAGGTCGTCGGATTGCGATGCCTGAATTTCTCCGTAGCTCGTCGTTGGAATGCGGCGGTTGTACTGCCTCGTACGCTTTTAAAGGGCCTTTTCGATCGTCGTGGCCTCTGAGACGAACTTGATGACCGTCTTGGGTGGGTTGCGTACAAGGCCGGCGAATAGTTCCTGCTTAGCTCCCCGCATCAGGAAGCGAAGCTGCTTCTCCGAGGACATAGCCTGCTCAGCAGGACGAAGTAGGCGCGTTATTTCTTCGGTGTACATCGTGACGTTCTTCTTCGGTAGCTGTACACGACTGTCCAGCAAGCTTTCGGCTCTTTCCTTCCGGATGACGCTTGTGAAGGTGTCCATGAATATCTCTTGTCTCGGTTCTCGAACCATGTTCGAGCGGAATCTTCCAGGGCGAAAGAAACGTGCCGCAACGTGTCATTGTCGGTCCACTTGTTGAAAATCGCGACGCGGTCGAACTTTTCAAGCCAGCTCTCCGGGTCTTTGAGTAATGAGGCTTTGAAGGTGGGTGGCTGGGTTGATGTAGCCAGATCGGTGTTGGGGCCATTGGGGCGGTCATCATTCCGGTCGATGTCGTGGTCTTGCGCTGTCTGGTGGCTTCGTGAAGTTGTCCGTGCTCTGGCTGGAGTCCCTTCTGCCTGCGGCTAGCTCGAGGATCGGGGTGTTCTTTAGCGTCGTCTTCTTCGTGGTTTGGGCTCGGGTCAGTGCTCCGTGGTGGCGTCCGTATCATGAACGAAGCATCACCTCCACCAGAAATCACATGGTGGTCACTTAGACAAAGACAGCAGTAGGCTTCTTGAAGGTGAAACTCTTTATTTGGCGGAACTTGTGGCCGCGAAACGCAAACTCAAATTACAGCAAGCAATGCACGCTGCACACTGATATCGGCGCACTGAGCGTCGGTCATCGATAAAAAACTGATCCGCGGTAACGCGCGTCGGCATTTATACACACGACGTCGAACATTCGAGCGTTATCGCTGGTGGCCGAGTTTGTTCCAGAAAAAACTAAGCTCTTCGAGTTTCCGCGCTCAAGCCGAAAAAAGATCCGAGAACTATCTAGAATGATATCAGACATTCTGGCGCGGATCGCGCAAGGCAGCATCTACACGTGCGATGCGCCGAGAACATAAGACATAGAAAGGGGCGTGTGTGGCAATATCAAGTTAGAGAAACGGCCGCGAGCGTGCCATGAGCGTGGCATGCAAGTCGTCTTGCACATGACATGTCATGATTTCCATATTACCACTTGTCATTTATGTTCGTCATACAGCACGTCACGCGATACGAAATTTGGTGTATATCAAGTTATGAAACGGCCGTCAGCGCACCGTGAGCGCGGCATGTAAATCATGTACATGACATGTGCTTCATGATTTTTATATTATCACCTGTCATTTATGTTGGTCATAGAGAATTGTCTCATCATACTAAATTTGAATGTATCAAGTTAAGGTAACCACCGCAGGGGCACCACGTCCATGGCGGGTAAACCATACCGTCTATGACAAGTTATTCATGATTTTCATGATAAGACCAGTCAATCCTGTTCTTATACAGTCATGCTATGTCATAGGAAGTTTGGTATAAATCCCATTAACGATGCGGACTGGCGATCACGGAGTCGTAGTAGGTGGCTAGATAGATAGATAGATAGATAGATAGATAGATAGATAGATAGATAGATAGATAGATAGATAGATAGATAGATAGATAGATAGATAGATAGATAGATAGATAGATACGCTCAATGTCGCCGAAGATGGCTAAGAAATGCTTCGCTTTTAATACTTTTTAGATGTATCTATTCTATCGGTCTACTATGTAGGACACGGGTTTATGGTTACTTCTCTTGTCGGTAATCAGCTGAGGCGCGTTTGCAAGCTGGCTGAATGAATGTGTTCCAAGACAAGGAAAGGCGAGCCACCGGTCCGGGACACAGGAAGTGGAGCGGTGATTACTCCTCAAGCTCAGATGGCAAAGCGCGTGACGCCGCCGACACCGGAGCCGCGCAGGATGTGTTGTCGGCCTCTGCCGACGATAGTCACCGTCTAGGAAGCCCAATGCAGCACGTCGAATTTTTTCGGGTGGTAAACTATTACTCTGGGACCCCCGCGCGGATAGCGCTTTGAACTCAAGGTTTTGGAACATTTCACGGGCATTTATTTTTGAAATAGGCGGCACTTCCAAAAGCAGTTCTCGTAGTAGCGGCGTAATGTTGGTGAAACTTCAATTGTGGCTCCAGTGCTGGCTAATTTTACAAAAGCTACATACGTTCTCCTATGATACAGGCGTCGCGTCGGGGTAATCGTCAATTGTATACTTAAAGCTCCCTTCACCAGCCTTCCAAAATGCAAAAAAAAGTTAAAAATTGTGGGACCCTTAAGCTTCGCCTCTAAGAGTTGAACGCGATAGTAATATCCTGTCTCCAGCGCGTAGTTCAATCACTAAGTGCATGCTATCTAACGTGGTAGCATGCTTTGAACCACGAGCAATTATACGAGGGAAATGTGGGATATGTTTTCGAACCTGCTATGCACCCACTGCATGGTCTTAAGGGAATACGCACAGTAAAGTGTGTGCTTTTTGTAAAGAGTGGACGGCTTTGCCATGCTGCCGCCCCTCCGCCCTTCCTTGTCTGGCACTACTATCGTGCGCGATCAACTGATCTCGCTTCATTTTGGGTGTTTCCGACTGCACAAGCTGCAGCGTGTAGTCGAGCAGCGCGAAATTCTGATAGGCTCCAGCGCTTAGCGCTGATATTTTTCACGTGCTTTTAAGAAATAAGTGGTGAGGAGGATATATCGCCTGCAAGAAGGATAGCGAAGGCGACGAGGGCACAACTCCCTCGTCTTTGAACGCGGAGTGGTGAGGGGACCTTTAAGCGCCAGGCACTGCAGTTTTTTTCGCTCACAACCAACAACTCCAATGGAATATTCAGACGCGGAAAAATTCCAATATACGCCCAAGAAGGTTTCATTTTGATCATGTGTACTGGATCAGTGTAATACGACAAAACACAGTTAACAATAGTTTTCTGTGTGGTTACGCAAGTATGCTAATAATGTTTTCTGGAAATTGTCACAGCGATTTCCGCAGTTTATTCTTGAAAGAAATCACCGCCATATCCACAAAGTGAATGATGTTAGAGGAGCTTGCTCGGAGATTATCGGGTAACCCGCCAATCCTTCGTACACATCTCCTACCATCATATATAGACGTGACAACGTCAAGCAAACCCGCAGCTCCGGGTTTGCTTGACGGCGAGCCCTCTTCGATTCGGCCTCCTGGGCTGTCACCGAAGGGTCTTGGCGGAGAGCCCGAGCAGCTGCTGCGTTGCGAGCCCGCCACGCTGCTGCCTTGGCTTCTGCGGTGTTCATGCGGCCGAGCGGTAACGAAGAGTGCTTACTGCGTGAGCTCCCGGCGAAGAGAAAGGGAAGCGCACGTGCCTAGAGTGTTGTGCGTCGTTTTGAGCGGCGCCGCCATCTAGTGAGGGTTCTTGAAATCACCGGAAAGCAGGTGCCTTGAGCGGCGGCGCGCCATCTAGTGAGGCATTGTTGGAAACACCGGAGAAGTGTACACACTGCCGCCGCCGGACTAGGCGCGAGCATCTAAAAGTAAAACGCTTCGGCGCGTAAGCATCTTCAAAGAAAATTTTCCGTTCCCATCATGGCACTTAATGATTTACTCACTAAAGTACTCACTGTCCTCAGGTTCCAGGGGCATAGACGGCTTTGACAAGCCACCCTCATAGGAGTAATTTTGCTCGGTAAAAATAAAGTATTGCGAGGTGGATTGTCAGTTTCTTTTTGCACGCATTGCGAGAGTTTATTCGCGGGATATAATAATATATGGTGGAGTTTATTACACATTTTTATATAAAGGTCATTCGGTCAAAACTAGATTTTTCAGGCTATTTATAAGTATAGGTATTTCCTTTGCAGCAGCAATATTTATAGAACGCGTTATACGCGGGATGTTCTCATAGGTCAGGAAGTTCAGAAGCGTTTGCTTCATTTAAATAGCGGAAAGGAAAAATAGGAAAGTGGAGGCTTATACAACGTTGCGCATTTAGACAATTTTTACAAGTTGTGTTTTTATGTGCACAAGCCTCAAAGAATGCTACATTGTACTTTCTCACGCATGCACTCCATAAGGAAAATGGTTTCATGGTAGCAGTGATATATGGCTTTTTCATTCTCTCGAACGGACAATCATAATCATGACGATCAACGCAAAAAAGGACACGCCAAAACAAGAAAGTACACGACACAAGCGCTGTCTAACAACTGACAGTTTAATGGAAAAAAGGCGGCATATATAAACAGAAAGATGGCAGTAACATACGCTTACCAAACCCGACGAAACATCTAATCACGTATGCTGTAGATATGAAACCGCATCATCAGTGACAGCGATTGACGTCCGCTCACGCAACGCACCTGCCTTTCGCTTTTATAATTTCGAACCCTTCTGCGAATTCACGCGAGCACTGGTCCTTGTGCGTCATCACTACAGCGGTTTTATTTAGCTCGGGTGCGCAAGCACACTGCCGGCAATGGAGGGACACGTGCGTGGATGGTGTGCCTTTCAGAGAGCTAGCCTAGTCTCAGACGGACGTTGAGGCATTGTCCCGTCTGCCCAATGTACGTACCACCACATGAGAAAGGGATGGAGTGCACCACTCCGCTGAAATAGTCAGTGAAACGCATAGAGTGCTTTATAAAGAACAATTCACCGCTGGCAGCGACCCGCCCCCTTCTGGACTCTTTTGTCAACGCTCAAGCACAAGCTTCCTAGCCTTTTGCGAGCGCGGAAGACAACATTTATGTCATAATGGCTGGCTACTTTCTTTAAGCGTGCGACAGCGAGTGCAGATTTTTCGCCTATCCGAGGGAAAAATCTGAGGGCAAAACTGCAGCACCAAGACCCTCTCATTATTCCCCTCTTATTGTCTTGTCGAAACGTTGGGTCGAGCATACAACCCCTGTTTGACGGACCTTTTCATCGCAAGCTTCCAACTTCCTCTTCTTGCCGTTTTTATGCTACATTATGTGGCTTTGAGCCAAGCGTTACGCGGTGGATTGACATTTTTAAATGCGAAACATTGCTTAGCGAACTTCGGCAATATTAGCATATCTAGCTATCTACCTATCCGCCTACGACTTTGGGCTCTCATGGCTGTTTGGTTAATGGAATATATACCAAAATTGGCATGACGTAACATGACTATATTGCAAACATAAATGACAGCTCCTATCATGAAATTCTTTATATGTATGTCATAAACGGCATGATTTACATGCCACGGTCTTGGCGTTCTTGCAGCTGTTTCGTTAATTTGATATATATATAAATTTCTACCCCATGACGCTGCCGGACTGGAAAGGCGCGCGAGCGCCTTTCGAGTCTGGCCATGGCCATGGTAAGGCTGTAGGACGAACATAACCGGCAAGTCTTAAGTTGAAAATCATGGCACATATGTCATCTAAGGCATGATTTACGTCGGAGGGAACACAGCGCAAAAGAAGACGGGGACAAGGAAGAACGACGCACACACAGCGCTGACTTACAACACTTTTATTCATAGGACGGAAAGGATGAACATTTATACATATTCCACTTTACATGCGCAACACCCGCGAACAATGACGAATACTTTTTTCTCCTTTTTGAACATGATACATAGTGCAAGCACCACTGCGCACCAAGATGTGTCATTCATGGTCTGTTTAGATATGATATTTCATGAGATGAAAGTGCTATCGAGGGAGTACTGATGCACCGGCTATCGAATTTCCTGATGAAATCTGCCTCAATGATTTCGCGTGTCAACTGTAAATTATGCTTAGCCAAGACTTCGCTTTTTTCAAAGACGGGTGCACAACCACAATCGCGACAATGGATGCCCAAGTGGCCTTGAACCGTGTTGTACACATTGTTATGGTGCTCTCTTAGACGGTCATTTAAGCACCTACCAGTCTGTCCCACGTATTTCTTCCCACAAGACAGAGGGATCTCGTATACCACGCCAGTGGTACAGGGTACGAACCGCTTCTTGTGTTTCACGGAACAGGAGTTACGGCTGGCACTCGAAGCAAACCGGCAGAGCTTCGACAACTTTTCCGGAGCGGAAAACACTACCGTGACGCCACCACGTTGCCCTACCCTCTTGATTTACGTGTCATTGTCTCGGCGTGCTCGCGGCCGTTTCATTTATTGGATATGCAACAAGATTGGTATTCTTTGACGTGACTGTTGCACGAACATCAATTACAGGTGGTAAGATGATTATAAGCTCGTGGTTGTTGCAATCGCTTGATATACACTAAAATTGGCACTGCGCGTTATGACTATATGACTAACATATATGACGGATGGTAAGATAAAAAAAATTGAAGGACACTTTTGTACATTCTAAAGTGTGTTCAATGAAAGCGTGTGGCCGCTCCACTGACTATGCCATGTCTTTTTTTCTTTTACACTCTCAGTGGGATAACAAACAAAGCGAATGTGTGCGTGTTTTCTTTTTTATTTTTTTACCGCGAGTCGCAGCGAGACGCCAGACTAATCTTCCTCCGTTCGCATGCGTTAGTATTTTCTCGCGCTTTGTGCATCGTGCAAACGCCATAGCGTTCCAGCGCTTAAATTGACGGGCCCTTTGTAAAGTCGAAAGTGTATTCCGTGAACGCCTGTGTCCATTGAGACTGTGTAGGTCAGAATGATTGCAAACGCTGGGCACAGCGAAGCTACGCAAGCAAAGAGCGAGCGCTGTAGAGTCCGACGCGACCGGCGTCCGTTTGCGCATCCCGGTGGCCACCTGGCTCCATGCCAGAGCTCGGGTGGACGGGACGGACGGACATGGACGTACCGACAGACAGACATGCAGACAGACATACGGACGGGACGGACAGACGGACGGACAGACAGACGGATGGACAGACGGACGGACGGAGGACAGACGGACGGATGGACAGATGGACGGACGGACGGACGGATGGACAGACGGACGGACGGACAGACGGACGGACAGATGGACGGACAGACGGACGGAGGACAGACGGACGGACGGACAGATAGACGGACGGACAGATGGACGGACAGACGGACAGGCGGACGGATGGACAGAAGGATTGACGGACTGACAGACGGACGGACGAACGGATGGACAGACGGACGGACGGACGGACACCGGACGGACGGACACCGGACGGACGTGAGCATGAGACATTGGAGGTTTTCGCCTTAAAATGACATGCTTGGCATGTGTGCCACGACTTACGTGCCCCGCCTATGGTGAATTCGTGGTTATTTTGCTCACTCGATATACACCGAAATTAGAGTTGCGTGACGTGACTGTATGACCAACATATATGACAGGTGGTCACAGGAAAATAATTCCTTTCATGTGATGCATAGCATGGCATACAAGCCACGCTCATGGTGAGGTCGCGGTCGTTTATGTCGCTTGATAAGCACCAAAATTGGCGTTGTGTAATGTGACTGTATGACGAACATATATGACAAGTGGATGCATGAATATAACGATATGCATGTCATGTGCGCCATGACTTACGTGCCAAGCTCGTGACTATTTCACTCGCTTGATGTGCACCGAAATCGCTGTTTCGCGATGTGACTGTATGACGAACATGTATGGCAGGTGGCATTAAGAAAACAATGATTTGGATATCATGCATAGCGTGATTTACATGCCGTACTCATGGTGAGCTCGGGGAGGTTGTTTCGCTCGGTAGATAACGCCAAAATTGGTGTTTTGTGACGTAATGGTATGACGAACATACATAACAGGTGGTAATAGGAGAATAATCAGATGCATGTCATGACACACTCATCGTGCTCTCGCTGCCGTTTGAATCACTTGATATACACCAAAATCGGTATTGCCAGACGTGACTCTATGAAGAAATATATGACTGGTGATAACAAGAAAATAATGAATTGCATGCCATGCATGACATGATTTACATGGTACGCTCATGGTGAGCTCGCGGTCGTTTCGCTCGCTAGACATACACCAATATTGGTATGGCGTGCCGTGATTATATTGTCACGGGTATGGAAAGGTACCTCTGGCACGGGCGCCGAAATGACACCGAATGAATGAAGACGACGACGATGTTGTTGTGGGGCTGAGTTTGAGCTGCCCTGTTGTGCTGCATTCCTGTGCGCTGTGTACAGTGTTAACCCGATCGGTGTTAACCTAATAAATACTTCCCGTTACATATTTTTTGGTGGAGGTTGCGTGTCATCCCGCTCACAACCAACGACGCCGCCGCCGACGCCGGACGGGTTACCATCCTCGAAATCACAAGCGCTACATATCATCTTACCGCTTTTGGTGTTTGTAATATCTATGTTGCTATTGGAATGGTTACGCGACTGGAAGCAACTGGTTTATATAACATATGCCACTGTTGAACATATTCCAGTGCGTACAACATTTGTACATATCTTTAGCGTTATTTGGTAACGTGTCGCTCCAGAAAAAAAATTACACCACAGGCTTCCTTTTAGCAGCGGATTGTCGAAGAGGGCAGAACTGGACAAATCATTGACAGCAGATTGTGAGGGGTGTTTGCTGTTTGCGTTCACCTTGAGAACGCACGTGATGGGATATGTAGAATCTCTACAGACGGAGAGTGACCACTCTTCGGATTCAACGTAGAAGCTTACTACAAGGCTCGCTAGAAAAGCACCCGCACAAAGGCGAGTGCCTAGGTGGTATACATGGTCAAGTAGCTTCTACACGCTTAATGACGCAGACCGATATATTAGACCAACTACCTAGGCGCGTGCGTATGAGGCTCTTCTAGAGATTAATTGGGTAACATGTCACTTCCCCATGCTGTACGCGACAAAGCCCTCAAAATATTCATTGTTTTCATACACATTACTTTAACGCACTTGATGGGTGCTAGAAAGGTTAGCTTCGTGTCTAAGATGCGGCCCAAAAGCTTATCCTCTGTTTTTAAGTGTAGAAGCTGCCCCTGTAAGATTTGTTAGGATCAGTGTGGAGGACTCTATTTCATGAGAAAAGGACACAAGATTTTTCTGTGGATTGAGGTGGAAGCCGGTTTCGTCTGCCCATTTGGCCACCCTTTTAGAGCGAGCTGAACCACTCTCCCTTGCATGTTGCAAGACTGCACGATTTCAACCTTCCTTGTACGTCATCAACCTATGTGCAATAAAGCATAGTGGTTGGGATGCACATATGCAGGGAATTCGTTTTAAAAATAAAAAGCTTAATACTGAGCACTCCCTCTCTGAGGCACTCCAGTTTCCTGCACAAATGCCCTTGGTAGGGTATTCCCCACTCGAACACACAATGTGCGGTTCGACGGGTAACTTTCTATTTTATTGAACATGCCGCCTCGTACACCAAAGTCTGAGAGCTCCCTCAATATTCCAAACCGCCAGGCAGTGTCGTATACATTCTCCATGTCAAGGGATGCGAAAAGGAAAAATTACTTTTGCGCAAGAGCTACTCGAGCATGTGACTCGATATGTATGAAATGGTCAGTCGCGGATTCAACCTCTTCAAGCGTGCGCTGATATGCGTCAAGCAGCTTGTTTGATTCCAGGAAATGTAAAAGGCCGCGGTTGATGATTTTTTTCAAATAATTTACACAGACAGCTTGTTAGTGTTCTTGTTGGTGCTATAGCGGGGTAGCTCGAAAGAGAACACGGATCCTTGCCCTGTTTCAAGAGACCGAAAATAATGGCCTCTTTTAAACAAAGGGGATCTCAGCGGGATGCTACACAACGCTATAGATTCAAATGAGGGCTTTTTTACACGAAAGTATTTTATGCCGGGGTCCACCAAGACTTCAGTAACGCATTTCCGTCGCGGAAATGACGACCGAAAAAATGCACACGATCCGATCGCCAAGAAAAAATGTGCCGTTACCGGGAGTCGAACCCATGACGTCTCGTTCCGCGACAGCAGCAGTCGGGCACGCTATCCACCGCGCCACGGTCACATATGATGGAGGCTTAATAAACGCGCCTTTCATATCTCACACTTAACTCTCACAGTGCTGTTCGTCGGCGGTGAAGTAACGAATCATGACCATGGTCGCTGCGATTAGCTCCTGCACTTCAATGTTGCCACGCGTCCGTCCAATTGAGCACGCTTACAAAAGGAAAGATAATTTTTTCAACGCCTAACACACCACGAGGTGGCGACCTTAGCCCAAGCATCGGCTTTGCTCATAGCTCTACAACGTGCGCTTGCTTCTCCTGGCTGTAACACCGCGTTCCACGCCTGAGCTCCCAAGAAAAGCGCAGCCGGTCTACAGGGGAGACGAGACGTGCGCTGCGTTTTCCTCTAGTCCTGCCGTGGTGTTTACTCAACACGCTGCGCTATGACGACATTAGTCCAAGTTCCGCGTCCAGTCGGTGTCGCTGTTTAGCTGTGACAACGTTTTCTCTGATCACGCTCTCAACGTTTACTACTACAGCTACCACAATGGTTTAATAATATTATCTGGGGGTTTTACGTCTCAAAACCGCGATATGATTATAAGAGACGCCGTAGTGGAGGGCTCTGGAAATTTCGACCTGCTGGTGTTCTTTAACGTGCACTGACATCGCACAATACACGGGCCTCTACCAGTTCGCCTCCATTGAAATGCGACCGCCGTGGTCGGGATCGAACCCGCGACCAACGGGCCAGACCACAATGGTTTGTTCAATCATTTATCATGGACCTTAGTCGTCGAGATGGAGATCTACAGTCACTGTTAGATGCAACACTTGCACGCAGACCATGTCTAGATTTCATTTTCTTGCATAAAAACAAGGGCTTAGATTTGCATAAGGCTACTCTTGGTTGACAGCTCAGACTCCTTCCGACAAACTAGTAAAGCGCACGTTCAATGTTTCCCCATCCACTTGCAGTTAGGGGGCCAACAATAAGAAAGGTTCTCATTCGAGAGTTGCATCTAACCGTGGCTGCGGCTGTACAACGAAGTGTGAACAGCGATGCGCCCACGTTAAAACACCAATGGACATTGTGCAAGCTCTCTCATATCATTGTGCAGTAAACATTTAACTATTTATGTAAGGACCCGTTTTACTTTCGTGTTATACCGATTCCTATGACGGAGGGATCAACCATGCATTTTTTCTGTTTCCGAGGATAGTAGTTGCAACATGTCATATATTTTACGGATGGCACCTGGGGCAGATATGTTAAAACATCCAAAGTGCTGCATGCAGATCTACTAGGTAGACTGACTTGTTGTATACCTCAGATTCTACACACTTGTGCTTCAACTTCTTCCGTTGGATGCTTGTTTTGTTCCTTTGGAAATTTTCTGAGTAGTGTGATGAACTGGACACCTGCTTGAAATTAGCTCCCAGGAAGTGTGCTTAGTCCTCCAGCGTGCCTTCGTTTGTGTCCTCCAAAGGTGACAAATGCACTTACAGCTCTTTTAATTCATTCACCTTGTTCCACACTGTACCCCCGTCGTCGGTGTAACAGTTTATACTTGATATGTGCCTTTGCAAACTTCCCCCATTCTATCCTGCTGGTGCGTTGTGATTTTACGTGTTTGAAGTTGATGAGATTACCAGCAGTGGGGGAATGGTGCAGATGCCCCCACGCTTTGTTCTGCAGCGGCATATTCAATACCGTTCATCATCGTCATCACTTTCTAGCCACCGCGCCGCGCCTCTCGCACAGCTCACACGGACCTCGAGGCGCAAGCCAGACAGAACGAGCCCACGCATCTGTCGGTCTGGACGCTGTCGCCGCCACCGCTCCACTTTGGCTCTTCGTAATTAAGTGGCGAGACAACGGCACGGCCACGTCGGGCGCCGTCACAACTTCTCTCTCTCTCGCTACACAGGACCCGGAGAACACGTAGAGAAGACGCCGTTCGACGCGCCACCGGCTGCCATGCTTCCGCGAATCTTCCCGCCAGTGAAGTCTTTCCACGCGGCCTACCTCCTAGCATGGTTCATGCAACTCGATGCCACTCTCCCACCGAATGGCGTCACAGCACAGTCGCTCATGCACGCCGTCTTGCTCAACGCGCTGCCGGTCGAGCTCGCTACCTTGCTGCCGCATCGACATCGAGCCTGCAGCCATACAATGCTCTCTGCGCTGCGATTGTCGCCTGCTTCGGCCACACCTACCGCCCGCTTCCGGGACCCGCGACTTCCAGGTTACCTCTCCGTCGCAGCACGCGGTATCAACCGGCCCGCATGCCTCCCTTGACCACGATCTTACTCCCCCGACTGCACCAACCTCACGTCCGGCCACCAGCGGAGCGGTTCCCGCGCCCGACCACCCGCCCGTCGAGGTTCGGGACGTTGCTGCCGCAATCGACCATTCCACCACGAGGTGCATTTCTTTGACGCCATCATCAACGCCGTTCATCATCATCATCACTTTCTAGCCACTGCGCCGCACCTCTCGCGGAGCTGATATGGAGCTGGAGGCTCGAGCCAGACAGAACGAGCTCACGCACCTGGCGGTCTCGACGCTGCAGCCGCCGCTGCTCTGCTTCAGCCCTTCGTAATAAAGTGGCGAGACAACGGCACGGCTTCCTCGGCCACCGTCACGACGTCTCTTGTCTCCCCTGTCACTACAAATCTGTTCGTTTCGTGCTTTGCTGCACTCATCGTTCCTCCAAGGGACAAAATGTTTGCATGCCGCACCACTTAGTTCTAATATACCTTTCGAAGCAGCGTAAACAAACCGGTAAAATGCTGACCAGAGACGTTAATTTCCAAGGAAGACATCAGCTCACGAGTTACCAGTACGGCTTGGGAACTTCTCCCGTCGGCTGTGTCCACCTTCCACCGGGAAGGCTGTGGTAGCGATTCGTTTTTTCTGCAGCTTGTCAGCAATATTTGAAAGTTGTCGCTCCCGTAAGGGTTCTTAACCACTTCCCAGTTAACATCAACTAAAAGGCTGGCGGTGACCATGTTAAGATCAATAGATGAATATGTTCTGTTCGCAAGGCTAAGAAAGGTTGGTTCTTTCTAATTTAAAAGACAGGCACCAGCAGAAAAAAATAAAGTTCTCAATCAGTCGACCTCGCGCATCACTGCCAGTGTGGCCCCACAATCTGCTGTAAGCATTTAAAATCGCCGACGATGACGTAAGGTTCTGGCAGTTCGTCAGTCAATGACAGATATTCAAGTTTATTTAAATCATAGTGTGGGGGTCTGTAGACAGAGTAAATGGTTATGAGTTTATTGAAAGTGGCCGCCAGAGCTATATTTTTGAACAATGTTGTTTGGATTGGAAAATGTTTGCATGCTACATTGCGGTCAAGTATGATAGCTACACCGCCAGATGATGAAATAGCATCTTGGTAATTCTTGCGGAATAATACATACTGACGTATGAACTTAGTGTGCGTACAGTTTAGTTGCCTTTCCTGCACACAGCATCTTTGAAAAAGATGGTTTAAACGTTGTTGTACGTCGTCAAGGTTGTGTAGGAGTTCCCTGACGTTCTATTGCAGTACTGCGTCCCTTTTAAAAGTGAGCGTATGCTGTGTCGCAAGGGAGGAAACTGCCTTATTGTACAGAGCCTTTATCAGGCGCTGCATATCGGATTTTCTTATTTTTGGCGTGGTCGAGCGATTTGTGCCGCTCCTTAGGCGGTAGACAAGAAGTGCCTATCGCCGCTTGAGAGACGCTGCATAGTCGCTCTAATGAGCGGTGTGCACGTAGAATACACTTCGTCACAACGCGCAAAGCCTTTTGCCCCACAGCGTGCAGGGGGTCGTGGGGACCTCTTAAGGTTCTGCGTTGCCATCGCTGCTGTCAGAGCTTGCAGAGGCCACTAGTGTGGCGGTTTGATGGGAGGCAGGGCAGCCTTGGCTGATCCCACCATTGGGCCGAATGGCGATCGCCTTGGTACACTGCGCGTGGCATGGGCGACCGCATATGGTCGCTGTATTGCTGTTTCCCGTCGCACTACATCGTCGAAGGATGGTTACAGTTTACGAAATATCGTCATACTTGTTGTCATGCTTCTCGGAATGTAATGTTATGTTTTACTATGAGTTGGGGGGTGTTCATTTTCATGCTTCCAAGCTGTGCATGATGTTAAATAAACAGGGTCTGAAACGCACTTCAGCGTCAGCTTTGCAACCATCGGCAGAGTGCCCTGTAATCAGACACTTGGTGCAAGTAAGGAGCCCTCGGCAGCATTCAAAAGCATGGCCCACCCTGTGACAATACATGAAACAGCAGCAACGGTTTCGGATGTATGCTCGGACATGGAGCTTTCAGTAGTATATTGTTACTGTTAAGGGAGTGAACTGGAGGTGACGGTGAGTACCATTTGTCTTGTGGGAAGTCCCTTCTTAGTGCGCCTGATCTTGAGTCTCTGTACGTGTATGGCATTTTCGCTCTTCGACCCATCCAAAAGTTCTCTCGTTTGTTAGGACTACGAGATCGTTGTCTTAAAAAACAGCTTTCACGGCGTTCATACTTGGAGGCGGGCTAATGGAGATCGGTCCATCTCGAAATGCCACAATGTTTGTTTTTGTCTCATATTGGGACTTGTCTTACACTTCAATTAATATGTCACCACAGCCAATCTTGGTGCAGCAATACTTCTTTCCAGACTAGTTGGTTCATACATGACAACTCAACATTCTCAGAAGGAAAAAAGAAGCGAGACAGAAAAAGAACGCATGACACCGCGCCATCATACATGACACCGCGCCATCACGTTGCGCACAAAACCAGGGATTCCTTCAAAAAGGCACCGCAGACGGAGAGCCGAGGAAAAAAAGCACCTCATTTCTTGGAAGCAAATGAGTTCTGCGGAATCTTAACCCTTCCGCCACCTCCGCAGAACTCATTTGCATGACTTGTGTTCATGTGCTTCGAGTTGTCGATGAATTCACCCTCGCGCTGCCGATTGCCAGCTTCCTGGTTAGCTCAATTGGTAGAGCGACCGCCCCGAAAAGGCGTCGGCCCCGGGTTTGAACCCTAGACTTGGATGAATTTTTGGGCAAGTAAAAAAGGAAGTTTTTCTGAGAAATCCGTACGCATTTCCTTGTGGCTTCGTGCTACAAACGGGTGGTTGTGTATTTCCCCTTTCTTAATCGCGTTGTTCTCTACATGTGCTCCTTTATCCTATCACTAGACTGCTCCCTGAAAAAAAAAAAAGATAGGCTCTATCGTCATCTATTCTCGGCGACTTTTCTTGACAGCACTGTGGAAGCTGTAGAAGCAAAGCGCATGCCTGCCAGCGCGCCAAAAACAATAGTACTTGAGTTGACTGATAATTCTCTCGTTTGCCTTGCTGAAATAAATACTGCTTTGTTTATTATGATACTGAAATAGTTGCGGGAAATTGTCGGTAAAATTCAGTTATTGTTCACCTGGCAAAAATTTCTTCCTTTTCTTTCCATTTCTTACACAGCACCACCTTTTCAGTCCGCCCGTTTCGAAGGAAACATGGCGTCCGTGACGTCAGTGTGCGGCCGCGAACGCGCTGTTGACTTCTCCAAGAAACGTATACTCGTAATAGCACACTAAAATGTGCACTATACTATCGAAATGTTTCTCCCATTCATAGTTTCCTTGTATATGTTTTTCTGAACGCGTTAACGATGTGAGCGAGCAAACTGGAAGATGCCGTACCATTTGCGGAGCAACGCGAACGTGCGGAAGCCTCGCCTCCGTAGCCTTCGCTCTAATGTCAAGATAAGTTGTCGGCGAGTATAGCCTATGTTGGGATAACCTGTCGAAGTCGACCTGTATAAAGCGTGGCGGTGTTCTGGAATCCAGTCCGGCAGCATGGTGTTTGTTTGATTGCGATACCAATTCTATGGACAACCTCGACGGCTTTTCTTTTTGTCGTGATTGTCGCCGTTATCTTCATGTTCCGTATAAATTCGAAACTGATAACATGTCCCTCGTGCATTCTCCAATTTTTACCCGCTGGTAAAAGCGGGCAAGTAGGGGCAACGAACCCACTGAAGTAGAGATGAAACAAGCCGACCTTTGTCCGTCGCGCGCAGTGCGCAAGCGTAACATCCCCCCGCGTGCAAGCCTGCCGTCGATTCCTACTCCAAGCAGAGAAGAAACGCCCGGCCAATCTCGAAGGAGCATGAAAGAACTCGAGGGGGGTGGAGAGGGGGGGGTGGTTTTGAGCAGCGGCTCGAAACTTTGAGCATAAAGGAGCGGTCGCGAGCATTGGCACATGTGCTACCGCGGCAAGAATGACCGGACGACTCGTGTACCATTCCAGGTGCTCCGCTGTCCACGCGTAGACATTGCGAAAGCCATAGCTCTTCAAGGAGCAGCCATGTTCTCTTACACCGGCCATGTTCTCTTACACAGCCATGTTCTCTTACAATTACAACTGCCAGCCACACTTCTTATCCCATTATAATTTGTTGCTATGGCATCGATTGCTTCGCACTTGCTGTGAAGCTAGGATTTTTTCACTGTAGCTTTTTTTTGTCGCAGCGTTCGTTGCTCAGTAATGATTACTACCTGCGCATGACCTAAAGCGTGAAAAAAATTAAAAGCATGATCTAGGGCCATAACGATAGTGTTAGTGTGCCGTGCACAATCGTCTAGTGTCCCGCGTGCATTGTGCCAGTGCCCCGTGCACAACGCCACTCTGGTCCAACAATCATGTAGAGCACTGCGACAGTGCCACTGCGTTTTCGAAAAGAGATGAGACTTTCTTTTGTGTGTGTTCTTTTCCTCGTCAACTACATTTGTTCTCTGAGTTTTTAAAACTGCATCACGAAGTAATCCATCTAGTCTTACTACTACAAGAGGATAGGGAACCATGAGATAGAGGAAATTGTTGAAATGCACGCCTCGCTCCGCTCCAATGGAATATTCATACGCGGAAAAAATCCAATATACGCCCAAGAAGGTTTCATCTTGATCATGTGTACTAGATCAGTGTAATACGACAAAACACAGTTAACGAGGCTTATACAATGTTGCGCATTTATACAAGTTGTGACAATTTTTACAAGTTGTGTTTTTATGTGCACAAGCCTCAAACAATGCTACATTGTACTTCCTCACGCTTTGTGTGCGGTTACGCAAGTATGCTAATAATGTTTTCTGGAAATTGTCACAGCGATTTCCGCAGTTTATCTTGAAAAAAATCACCGCCATATCCACAAAGTGAATGATGTTAGAGGAGCTCGCTCGAAGATTATCGGGTAACCCTCCAATCCTCCGTACACATCTCGTACCATCATATATAGACGTGACAACGTCAAGCAAACCCGCAGCTCCGGGTTTGCTTGACGGCGAGCCCTCTTCGATTCGGCCTCCCGGGCTGTCACCGAAGGGTCTTGGCGGAGAGCCCGAGCAGCTGCTGCGTTGCGAGCCCGCCGCGCTGCTGCCTTGGCTTCTGCGGTGTTCATGCGGCCGAGCGGTAACGAAGAGTGTTTATTGCGTGAACTCCCGGCGAAGAGAAAGGAAGCGCACGGGCCTAGAGTGTTGTGCGTCGTTTTAAGCGGCGCCGCCATCTAGGGTGAGGATTCTTGAAATCACCGGAAAGCAGGTGCCTTGAGCGGCGGCGCGCCATCTAGTGAGCATTGCTGGAAACACCGGAGAAGTGAACACACTGCCGCCGCCGGACTAGGCGCGAGCATCTAAAAGTAAAACGCTTCGGCGCGTAAGCATCTTCAAAGAAAATTTTCCGTTCCCATCATGGCACATAATGATTTACTCACTAAAGCATAGACGGCTTTGACAAGCCACCCTCATAAGAGTAATTTTGCTCGGTAAAAATAAAGTATTGCGAGGTGGATTGTCAGTTTCTTTTTGCACGTATTGCGAGAGTTTATTCGCGGGATATAATAATATATGGCGGAGTTTATTACACATTTATATATAAAGGTCATTCGGTCAAAACTAGATTTTTCAGGCTATTTATAAGTATAGTTATTTCCTTTGCAGGAGCAATATTTATAGAACGCGTTATACGCGGGATGTTCTCATAGGTCAGGAAGTTCAGAAGCGTTTGCTTCATTTAAATAGCGGAAAGGAAAAATAGGAAAATGGAGGCTTATACAATGTTGTGCATTTAGACAAGTTGTGACAATTTTTTACAAGTTGTGTTTTTTATGTGCACAAGCCTCAAACAATGCTACATTGTACTTCCTCACGCATGCACTCCATAAGGAAAATGGTTTCATGGTAGCAGTGATATATGGCTTTTTCATTCTCTCGAACGGACAATCATAATCATGACGATCAACGCAAAAAAGGACACGACAAAACAAGAAAGTACACGACACAAGCGCTGTATAACAACTGAGAGTTTAATGGAAAAAAGGCGGCATATATAAACAGAAAGGATGGCAGTAACAAACGCTTACCAAACCCGACGAAACATCTAATCACGTATGCTGTAGATATGAAACCGCATCATCAGTGACAGCGATTGACGTCTGGCTCACGCAACGCACCTGCCTTTCGCTTTTATAATTTCGAACCCTTCTGCGAATTCACGCGAGCGCTGGTCCTTGTGCATCATCACTACAGCGGTTTTAGCTCGGGTGCGCAAGCACACTGCCGGCAATGGAGGGACAGGTGCGTGGATGGTGTGCCTTTCAGAGAGCTAGCCTGGTCTCAGACGGACGTTGAGGCATTGTCCCGTCTGCCCAATGTACGTACCACCACATGACAAAGGGATGGAGTACACCACTCCGCTGAAAAAGTCAGTGAAACGCTTAGAGTGCTTTATAGAGAACAATTCACCGCTGGCAGCGACCCGCCCCTTCTGGACTCTTTTGTCAACGCTCAAGCACAAGCTTCCTAGCCTTTTGCGAGCGCGGAAGACAACATTTATGTCATAATGGCTGGCTACTTTCTTTAAGCGGTGCGACAGCGAGTGCACATTTTTCGCCTATCCGAGGGAAAAATCCGAGGGCAAAACTGCAGCACCAAGACCCTCTCATTATGCCCCTCTTATTGTCTTGTCGAAACGTTGGGTCGAGCATACAACCCCTGTTTGACGGACCTTTTCATTACCAGCTTCAAACTTACTATTCCTGCCGTTTTTATGTTGCATTATGTGGCTTTGAGCCAAGCGTTACGCGGTGGATTCACATGTTTTAAATGCGAAACATAGCTTAGCGAACTTCGGCAATATTAGCATATTTATCCATCTATCTATGCGCCTACGACTTTGGGCTCTCACGGCTGTTTGGTTAATGGAATATATACCAAAATTGGCATGACGTAACATGACTATATTACAAACATAAATGACAGCTCCTATCATGAAATTCTTTATATGTATGTCATAAACGGCATGATTTACATGCCACGATCTTGGCGTTCTTGCAGCTGTTTCGTTAATTCGATATATATCAAAATTTCTACCCCATGACACTGCCGGACTGGTAAGGCGCGCGAGCGCCTTTCGAGTCTGGCCATGGCCATGATAAGGGCCTAGGACGAACATAACTGGCAAGTCTTAAGTTGAAAATCATGGCACATATGTCATCTAAGGCATGATTTACGTGTCATTGTCTCGGCGTGCTGGCGGCCGTTTCATTTATTGGATATGCAACAAGATTGGTATTCCTTGACGTGACTGTTGCACGAACATCAATTACAGGTGGTAAGATGATTATAGGCTCGTGGTTGTTGCAATCGCTTGATATACACTAAAATTGGCATTGCGCGTTATGACTGTATGACTAACATATATGACGGATGGTAACACAAAAAAAAAATTCAAGGACACGTTGCACATTCTAATGTGTGTTCAACGAAAGCGTGTGGCCGTTCCACTGACTATGCCATGTCTTTTTTTTTCTTTTACACTCTCAGTGGGATAACAAACAAAGCGAATGTGTGCGTGTTTTCTTTTTTTTAAATACCGCGAGTCGCAGCGAGACGCCAGACTAATCTTCCTCCGTTCGCATGCGTTAGTATTTTCTCGCGCTTTGTGCATCGTGCAAACGCCCTAGCGTTCCAACGCTTAAATTGACGGTCCCTTTGTAAATTCGAAAGTGTATTCCGTGAAGGCCGGTGTCCATTGAGACGGTGTCGGTCAGAATGATTGCAAACGCTGGGCACAGCGGAGCTACGCAAGCAAAGAGCGAGCGCTGTAGAGTCCGTTTGCGCATCCCGGTGGCCACCTGGCTCCATGCCAGAGCTCGGATGGACGGGACGGAGAGACATACCGACAGACAGACAGACAGACAGACAGACAGACAGACAGACAGACAGACATAAGGACGGACAGAGAGACAGACATACGGACGGACGGACGAACGGACACCGGACGGACGGACGGACAGACGAACGGACAGACAGACGGACGGACAGACAGACACCGGACGGACGGACGGAGGACAGACGGACGGATGGACAGACGGACGGACGGACGGACGGGCGGAGGACAGACGGGCGGACAGATGGACGGACGGAGGACAGACGGACGGACAGATGGACGGATGGACGGACAGACGGACGGACGGACAGATGGACAGGCGGACGGACCGACGGACGGACGGACAGAAGTACGGACGAACGGATGGACAGACGGACGGACACCGGACGGACGGACGGACACCGGACGCCGAACGGACACCGGATGGACGTGAACATGAGACATTGGAGGTTTTCGCCTTAAAATGACATGCTTGGCATGTGTGCCACGACTTACGTGCCCCGCTTATGGTGAATTCTTGGTTGTTTTGCTCACTCGATATAAACCGAAATTAGAGTTGTGTAAATGACTGTATGATCAACATATATGACAGGTGGTCACAGGAAAATAATTCCTTTCATGTGATGCATAGCACGACATACAAGCCACGCTCATGGTGAGGAGCGGGGCATCCGGTCCCGTCCAGTCTCTGCCACTTTTGGACCCAACAAAGTTCTCACTCACTCACTCACTCGCGGTCGTTTATATCGCTTGATATGCACCAAAATTGGCGCTGTGTAATGTGACTGTATGACGAACATATATGACAAGTGGATGCATGAATATAACGATATGCATGTCATGTGCGCCATGACTTACGTGCCAAGCTCGTGACTATTTCACTCGCTTGATGTGCATCGAAATCGCTGTTTCGCGATGTGACTGTATGACGAACATCTATGGTAGGTGGCATTAAGAAAATAATGATTTGGATATCATGCATAGCGTGATTTACATGCCGTACTCATGGTGAGCTCGAGTTTGTTTCGCTCGGTAGATAACGCAAAAATTGGTGTTTTGTGACGTAATGGTATGACGAACATACATAACAGGTGGTAATAGGAGAATAATCAGATGCATGTCATGACACACTCATGGTGCTGTCGCTGTCGTTTGAATCACTTGATATACACCAAAATCGGTATTGCCAGACGTGACTCTATGAAGAAA
>JALIZH010007483.1:0-12062 GCA_030522465.1 Rhipicephalus appendiculatus
AGGATATCTTCCCAGGATCTGCCCAGGAGACCACCTTTGTTTCAGGATGAATAACAGAATATCTATAGTCATACACCCTATGTGCTTATTACGTGTATTCGAAAACAGCACACCCGCCACGGTGGTCTAATGCTTATGGTGCTCGACCGCTGAACCGAAGGTCACGGGACGAAATCGCGGCCGCGGCGGTCGCATTTTCGATGAAGGCGAAAACGCTTGAGTCTCGTGTACATAAATTTAGGTGCACGTTAAAAAAAATCACGCCATATCCACGAAGTGAATGATGATGGGTGGGCGAAGCTCGATCGTTTTCATCCATGGCAGAAAGAGAATGTGTGGTCTGGAACGCGCTTATACTTCATGGTCAGCAGCATCATCGTCATCGTTATCACGTGTTGTGGGTACATTCCACTATACTGGAACGCGCTTATACTTCATCGTTATCACGTGTAGTGGGTACATTCCACTATACTGCGTCATCGTCATCTTTATCAAGTGGAGTGGGTACATTCCACTACATGTGGCTACCTACCTACTACTACTACTACTACTACAGAGGAGGCACAGACCCACACCCTAAGGAGCTTCGCCCCTAAAATCACGCCATGTCCACGAAGTGATTGATGTCATCGTCGTCGTTATCACGTGTAGTGGGTACATTCCACTACACTGGAACGCGCTTATACTTCATCGTTATCACGTGTAGTGGGTACATTCCACTATACTGCGCCATCGTCATCTTTATCACGTGGAGTGGGTGCATTCCACTATACGTGGCTATCTACCTACCTACTACAACTACAACTACGACAACTACAGAGGAGGGACAGACCCACACCTTTAGGAGCTTCGCCCCTAAAAACCCCACGTTGTCGAAATTTCTGGAGCCCTCCACTACGGCGTCTCTCGTAATCATATGGTGGCTGTGGGCCGTTAAACCGCAACAATTATTAATAAACATCCCACAGGATTTTTAGTCAATCGCAGTTAAAGACGTATTATGCCAAGTCTATTTTATAAAACTGCCACATCATAGTTTTACATACAATAGCTGACGAGCTATAAAACTTCCTAACATATACATAGTTTACTTGAATGGATGCCTGTGCTACGCATCGACTGTAAAAAGCTAATGGTCATTTCTGGACTTTCGATTGCTTAAACAACACCATGATTACGAGACGCGTAGTGAGGAACTCTGGACAAATTTTGACACCATGAAATTATCAAACATCCACCTTTCATGTTAGTTTGTTGGAAATTATATTATATATGAAACGTGTATCGCGTTAGCTTACAGAACAATAATTTTTATCCTTTGTTTTTGCAACGTAAGAATGATGCTTATATATTGCGGTTGTGTAATTTTGAAAAAGAAAAAAAAATATTGAGCCATGGACATTTTATTTTGTCTTACGTTGTCTCGACGTCTTTCTACCAATAATTTTACATGTTTTCTCATTTCTCTTAAATCGCACGAACAGTGGAGACAATGTTTCATCTATTGTGCACAATGAGAACCAAAAATTATTCATTGCGCCTCTTCTCAATGAATTTTACCTTTTACTGACTATAACACTATTGTTACTTACTGCGAAACAACGCAAAAAGAAGGGACATAGAGCAATGTGAACCGACTAGTCCCAGCAGCAAGTACTTCACCTCTTGTACATTGGCTGAATGATGAGGCCTGCCTTCATGATGTCTGACGTCGTCGATATTGTAGAAAGTGATTTGATTTTCTTCATGTCAGGTTTCTAATTCATTTCGTCGAACCATTTTTTAACGATTACAAAGTTGTACCATACTTTCGCTTCTATGAAAGACGCCCAAACGCCCAATTTTGTCAATAAGTCTGTGTTTTCACAGTGAAAGCTGTTATGAGATCACAACAAGGGCTCTTTTCGCGCCGTAGTTGTCCGCCGCCGCTGCCGTCGGTGTCCGTAACCAGTATCGCTCGAAATAAGAAAAAAAAAACGAAATATATAAAAAAATACCCAGAACAGAATGGGAATCGCACCCGGGCCCTCTGCGTGGCAGCCCAGCACTCTACTACTGAGCTATGCCAGTGCTTGAGACTCCGTTGCAAACTGACCTGATGCAGGCTTCATGTAGGGTAAGGAATCGCGTTAGCGTGTGTAATATAGCGTTTTAGAACAGTAAAGTAACAACGAGGCGTCACACAATGCGAATTGCGGAACGAGTGGGTCGTTCAATGGTCCAACCCATTACAAAGCCTCAGGCATTATTCTTCATCGTCGTCAGCCACAGCATCAACGAAGTGCACATAATGCATTAAATTGTGTAGCGCGTACCGCGCTTTTCCGAAGAATGACGAATAATGGCACAGTGCATGCATCCCGACTACTAAAAAAATATGATGATTTATGGCGTAGCAAGTGCCATGCAAGTGGATTTGTTATAGTTGTCCCAAGCGTGTTTAAAAAATGCTCTAGACTTTTCTGACCAGTCCTGCTGGCACTCAGCACTTAGAAGCACTGAGCTCATCGCTCAGCTCAAGGCTGTCCAGAGGGCCTGGACCGTCGCCGAAGGACTCTGTCTACAGGCCCCGACCTGGGTGGAGCCGCTGGATTGATTGGTGGTGCATTCGGCACCACTTTCTTTCTCCTCAGGACCTCAATGAAGTTCATACACACTCACTCACTAGAAAAGCCGCTCTTCCAGCTTTCGCTGTGACTGTGCTGCGCGTTTCGCGCAGGCCTGCCGCTTTTTTTCTGTTATTCTTGCCAACATTAATTATTTACCGAGTAACACCCTCTTACTCCGTGAGTAGCCACCAAAGTCTAGATTTGCTGGATAAGTAGTGCGCATTGTCTATTACCAGGTTCAAAGTCGAGCGATGCCCTATCCTTCTTCAGTGATAATCAGCGCCCGCCACTGCGTTACTATTCTGACCGCCACCATAAATAATAATATCTCCGGTTTTACGTCCCAAAACCAGGATATGATTATGAGAGATGCCATAGGGAAGGGCTCCGGAAATTTTGACCATCTTGTGTTCGTTAACGTCACCATTGTCTGACGCTCTATAGGTGCTGAAGACTATGGGCCGATGTTTTGTTGAAGGGATCATTCGAGGGGGTGATTGACAATTTCTTTTTTTAAAGACGATAGTCTTTCTTGGGATACCTAAACGGAGAAATTTTGGTCTGTCTGTCTGTCTGTCTGTCCGTCTGTCTGTCTGTTTGTCTGTTTGTCGGCACGTCACACGATTGAGCTAGTTGGCCAAACTTTAACCCCCTGCCTTACGACCTCCAATCATGACCAAGAAGCATGTGTTCATACGGGTGAGCGTGGGCAATTAAAAATCAAATATTACGCATACCTGAGGCACAACATCAATACCTTAGTACTATTCACAGTGTTCCTTTAAAACAAAATCTATAGATACGTAATTATAAAGATCCTAGTGTTTATTACGCGGCGCTGCTGTGTACAAAACAAGTCTCCGCCCAGTGATTTAACTTCGACGCTGTGGCTGGCTGTGGTGCTGCCACCTGGCAGCAGCATTGTTCAACACAAGCCGATGTTCCCCGGTAGCGCTGTAGATGGCGTCCTTTTCTGTTTTATCAATGCCAGCCAGATGCGGCTGATTAGAAGAGCGCTGTCTCAGGCAAGGCAAAACATATATGGCCGCTTGATGAAATACGATCCACTCTACAAGACATGATCAGAGAACGCAGAGAAAAGACCGACGACCAAATTTCAGCGGAGAAACGCCGGCGTCCGTCTAAGCGCGCCCGGAAAACGTCCGAAAAACGTCCGAAAAACGAGCCCAGCGGCTAGCCCAGCTATTAAATTGTGGTACTCATGCCGCTCATGCAGTGCAGTCGGCACAAGACTATCGTCTTTCGACGACATTTGCAGCGAAGCACGCAGATACGCGGCCAATTTTTTATTGTAAGAAATGCCGCTAGAGCCCATACTGACTGCATTACGTAGCGGACTGTTGAATATAAAGATGATGGAGAAACAAAAATAACAAGAAAAAGTGTAATTGTGTCTAAAGCCCAGAACCTTGCATTCTCTGGGTTTTCCAAGGCGTTGCAGTGCATGCAGAAATGTGCCTAATATGTATTTGAGCCCACACATCGTTGGGCTGTCTTTATATTTGAGTTGCCTAACATTTATGTAAAGTTCAGGTCTTTTTCAATTGTTAGATTCATCGATAGAACTCATTCATGGGATTTCCATAAAGTTACGGTCTGGAAGCGTGGGTGTCTGGACTACTAGTTATGACCTTCGCCTTTGGAATGGAAGGACGTGGATTCCACGGCTCTCCAAGAAAATTTATTTCATTGTTCTAACTTCTACGTTTGGTTCAGCATGATTGCAGCGGCACCAGTGAATGCATCTAATCCTCCTGTTTGAAGGCAATCTATGGTGGGAAGGACCATATAAAGCGAGCTTTTTTTTTCTCGTTTCATTCTTCTTTCTCGTAACCTCACGTGCATTGGTTGGCTCACTCAAACCTACAAGACACGCCGGCGTTTGGTTTTGAGAGACAGTGTGGATATCTCTTGAACCAGCGGGGAACCTGTAGGGAATAGCATCTGGAACCCAGATGCAAGCGTGACATCAACAGCCGAGAAGGCGAGCCCCAAAATAGTTCCAGTGTTAAAATTAGGTACCAAATTCGGCAGATCCCAAGTACCATGGGAATCGATGTTATGCGAAGCATGCGGAGCTAAGATGACCGGGTTGTAATTTTTTATTACGCGAAACGTTATGAAATTACTCTAAAGATATGTACAAATGTTGTAAGCTCAGACATATGTTGAACAGTCATACATGTTTCATAAAGAAATTACACCATCTCCCGCTAAAGGGAACCATGTGTAGATCCGAAACCGCGGCGCTAACGCTTACACTGGCGGTGGCGTTGACGCTGGCGCTCATCGCCGCGTTGCGCAGGAGAGAAACCTGGGGAAGCGCGAAGCACGCAGTGATGGACCGGTGTTTGCTACTGGAACATGCCAATCGATGCTAACGGGCAATGAGAGACACAAGACTCCGATTGGACACAGAGGCCCGCAGTCCGCTTTTAGTTAACGCGCACACTGCGAATTTTTATTGTTCAACAACGCACAGGAGAAATCGCCCACCGGCACTACCTTGCAGGTCAAGATCCAGTGCCTATATATACGGGGTGGCCAGTGAGCGGTTGTGCAGCGGGAGCAGTCGGTTTTTAAAGACGATAATCTTTCTTGGGATACTTGAACGCAAAAATTTTGGTCTGGCTGTCTGTCTGTCCGTAACCCGATTCAGCTACTCGGCCAAAGTTTAACCACTTTCTGAACGCCCAGCCATCTTGAACTGGTGTTTGCGTTCATACTTGTGAACATATTCGATCAAAAAGCAAATACTACGCGTACCTGAGGCGCAACATTAATATGTAAGTGTCAGGTCGTGTGTTCTTTAAAGACGATAGTCTTTCTTGGAATACTTCAACGCAAAAATTTTGGTCTGTCTGTCTGTCTATCTGTCTGTCTGTCACCCGATTCAGCTAGCTACTACACCAAAGTTTAACTAATTTCTCAACGCCCAGCCATCTTGAACTGGTGTTTGCGTTCATACTTGTGAACATAATCGATCAAAAACCAAATATTACGCATATCTGAGGCGCAACATTAATATGTAAGTATCAGGTCGTGTGTTCTTTTATTTGAAAATACACAGATACGTAATTCTAAAGACCCTAGTGTTTTTTAGGCTGTGCTGAAAATGCGACGCTGTGCACGAACTACGACACTTTGCACGAAAATGCACTGTGCCGACGATAAAGTGTGCCGCTGGCAGTGGCCCTTGGTTCAGCACAAGCTCATGTTTTTCGATGGCGTCCATATCTCGCGCAGCGCCTCCTCTATTTTATCAATGCTAGCCAGATGCGGCCAATTCAACGTAGAGTAGGCGCTGTCTGAGGCAAGGCAAAACATAGTGCTATGGCCGGCACAAGACTATCGTCTTTCGACGACATTTGCAGCGAAGCGCGCAGATATGCGGCCATTTTTTTTATTAGAAAATACATAGATACGCAATTCTAAAGACCCTAGTGTTTTTTAGGGCTGCGCTGAAAATGCGACGCTGTACACGAACTGCGACGCTTTGCACGAAAAATCCATATGCCGACGATAAGGTGCTGCCGCTGGCAGTGGCCCTTGGTCACGGTGTAATGCCCTTGGTTCAACACAAGCTCATGTTTTCCAATGACGTCCATATCTCGCGCAGCGCCTCCTCTATTTTATCAATGCCAGCCAGATGCAGCCAATTCAACGTAGAGTAGGCGCTGTCTGAGGGCAAGGCAAAACATAGTACGGCCGGCACAAGACTGTCGTCTTTCGACGAAATTTGCAGCGAAGCACGCAGATACGCATCCAATATTTTCAATCAAGAAACTCGCTAGCAGACGCTGCCTTCGTGGGCGTTGCGAGGCGAGAGAAAGGGGGGAGGGTACGCGCATGGGCAATGGGGTGCAAGGGCCGAGGGAGGGGTGCCTAGAGGACAGAGGGGAGAGCGTATGAGAGGAGGGAGGTGGAGCGGACGCGCATGCTCAGTGGGGGTGGTCACGCCGCACACAGGATTGAACTCCGTCATAAGATGCTTCGCATCTAATAACCAGTTTAGAGTTGCGTGACGATGCCAACAGAAACCTGGGCATTATCAACACCAGACGCGGTAAGCTGATATGTAGTGCCTGTGCTTGCGAGAATGATAGCCCTGGATAGTGGAACGCAAACCAACTACAATGGATGGCGCCTAAGTATACGACTGACGTTTACCCGACATGACTGCTACAACATAGCAGTACATATGTAATGTTTTGAAAATTAGATAGCCGGCACTGCAAACACAATTCACGTTTCAACAACATTACGCCTGCATAGGGCCTTTTTCCAAAACAGTTTCGAGACCTGACGTGGCTCAGTGGTAGAATACTTGATTACCAAGCAGATTGCTTGGGTTCGAATGCTGCTATGACTCTGATTTATATTCTTTACATTCTTCCGGTCAACGCCGCCGACATCAGTTTTTCTTAACGCTCTCGCATTTAAATTAACAATGTATGTCATCGCCGTTCCTGGGCAGATATCAATTGTCAAACATCTGTGGCGCATACCCGCGTACTGCAGGCCATGGTATACGGGTATCAGACACGTGTCTGGAGAAATGAGTTTGACGAAGTACGCGATAGGATTTTCACATTATTAAAGTCACGACTAGCCAGGCATATTCGTCAAATTATTTTACGCTCCCATACTTACAATGGTCGACCTCAAGTTAAGGGGGTATGGTAGGGCAAATTGTATATGTCAGTTTTAACGTAATATTTTAGAAACGGCTGCAAGTATTCACATGAAAGTTCCTGTGCTCACAAAGAATGCCACTGGATATCACGTGACACCTTTTTTGTATGTCTGGGTTGCCTATCCGTCCTGTGGCCCACTCCCAAATTTTAAAGTGGTTCAATTATTCAATGTACCTTTTCTCTACAACCACTGAAAGGAATGTAATGATATTAAGCCGTGTTATTCTTGAGACGCGTAGGTTATATCTGAACTAAAAAAATTAGACATCCGTTATGAAGTTCTTGTAAAAAAAAATAAAATTACTGCACGCACAAAGCCACAGAGGGTGCGCATTGCTGTGTAATTTTTTTACAGCCTTAGTTTTTAGAAAATCGACAATGTTTTTAGTTCAGATTATTTCCAAGTTGTCGTAGCACATGCATGCAAAGTTTCATCGAAATCGATTCAATACTTTTTTGAGAAAAGATACATTGAAGTTGAGAAATTTATAAAAACCGCAATTTGAGAAAAACGAAGTTTTATGTGCGTGTACTGCTTACGCCAGGGAGCACGGCGCACTTTGGCGCGGCATTTAAACCGCTTGGAGCGGCCGCTCGACGTAGGGCTTCCACAGGTTTGTTCCTCAGAGTGCAGCGGATTTTTCGCTGTCAAAATTGCAAGTTCGATTTTTTGGGGGGTTTACCCTACCATACCCCCCTTAAGGAGGCGATCACGAGAACACCCACGCGCAGGCGGCTAAATAGATAGATAGATAGATAGATAGATAGATAGATAGATAGATAGATAGATAGATAGATAGATAGATAGATAGATAGATAGATAGATAGATAGATAGATAGATAGATAGATAGATAGATAGATAGATAGATAGATAGATAGATAGATAGATAGATAGATAGAAACGCCAAATTTCTTCCAGTACGCAAAGATACGCTTCGCATTTAAAATGAAGACTACGAAGGGAAACAAAAGGGAGCTCGCATCGATACGAGTACATCCTCGTAGCGGTATTCGGACGCTATACAGGGGCTTTTGTTTCACTATGGTAGCTTCGAAGTGTCAGCCGACCGCTACTGTGCTTAAATACTCCGCTCGGCGTGCAAACGCCGTGTGTAATTGAGCGAAAGTACTCTCATATTCCATTAAAATCATAATCAGTAATTTATTTAGGCTTGATACTAATTTTTGGCAACAATTTCATGTGTTTGGTTAGGGGCGCATCTGCGTTAGTCTGGACACCTTCTCCCCCCCCCCAAAAATGATTTTGAATATCTCCCTACAAAATAATTATAGTGTGCAATTACTGGACAAATTACTGGAGTGTTAAGCAAAGGGACGTCTCATGAACCTTAGGTTTTCGATATGCAATGCTTGCACGAGACACCATACCTCTATCTTTTACAACAAGGTAAAGGAAGTAGCTCATATAATACGATATCGAAATAGCGATATAATTACGATGAAGCACTGCATAGTTCATTCTTGGGCTTTGTCATAATATTCTTGATTATTCTACGTACTGTGTCATGAAATCGAGAAATGCATAAAAGCCGACATAATTGGGTAGGAAATGTTACTTATTGTGTAGGTGACAATAACATACACTGATTAAAAATAGCGGCATGCAAGCAAATTCAGATACGCTGCAAATGCACGCCGTCGTTTTAATATTTTTTTGTTTTTGGTACTTGTTCTAATGCACTCCCATCTGAATAAGAAAAAAATTGCAGTGGCTTAGCTCGGCTATGCCAGGATATGCGTAGCGTGAGCTACGGACGGACGGTCCGACGGACAGACAGACAGACAGAAGTCGGCTTATCGGTAGCTCTGTATGCTTTATCACACTACAGTAACGAGTAATATATTATTACATGGGAAGCACTTCCCTAGCAAACGGCAGGTACTTCGAGCGTTTCTATCTATCTATCTATCTATCTATCTATCTATCTATCTATCTATCTATCTATCTATCTATCTATCTATCTATCTATCTATCTATCTATCTATCTATCTATCTATCTATCTATCTATCTATCTATCTATCTATCTATCTATCCGCCTACGTCTGGGCGCTCTCGTGAGCGCTTGCTTAACTTCACAAGGACCACAATAAGTATCAAAGGATATGAGGGTTCGACCGATATGTGTGGCTGGTCATGACATGATTAACGTGAAAATGTCGTCGCGTATGTTGTCAAACCCTTTTTTACAGACATGTGTGCCACATTACCGTATACCACGGGCCACGGCATGCGGGTGATTGACAGTTTATATATTCACTGGAAAGGCACGAACATACATCGGTACTTTATATCCGAGACCGTTAACAAAAGCTCACATCCGCAGCGTTGACACGACGATTATAAAGAATAAATATAAGGGTGCCAGGAGGAATCGAACCGAGGTATTCTGCGTGCTAATCAGGTATTCTACCACAGAACTAGGCCAGGTCTCAGAACTGCTTTGGAAAAAGACCCTATGCTGACGTAATGTTGGTGAAAGGTCAATATTGGTTGCAATGCTGGCTATATATTTTATATATATTCTATATTCACTCTTATGATACATGCGTCACGTCGGGTTAATGTGGATGTAGTTAAGTGCTATCCACTCAAGGTGGTATACGTACGACAATCTAGGGCTACAATTCTCGCTAGCACAAGCGTTACATATCAGCTTACCGCTTCTGGTGTAGGTAATACCCATGTTGCTGCTGGTTTCGTTACATAAATCTAAACATTTGCTTATATAAAAGAGAGCGCTCTTTATTGAAAGGCAGAGAATTTTGCCGGCGTGTGTAAATCACTGGCTTGCTACTCTGCGTGGGGAAGGGGGATTGGGGACTGAAAGACACAAAGAGAGAGAGAGAAAAAAAGTTGAAACAGAATAAAAAATAAGGTAAAAACACAAACTGAGCTTTTGTCTCTTGGGCGGGGACGTGTGCTGAGAGTTACTTATTACGTTCTTTCAAGGTGCCATTAAAGTTTGTCGAGCTGACCGATGCTCTCTAAATATCCGAATAATAGTTTCATAACATGTCTCTGTTGCATGGCGCCGGGTAAAGGGCCGAAGACGCAGTCAATTGATAAAGTTCTTCGGGTCAACATATGCATGCAATGTTCATAGAGCGCACGCTCATCGGCATACGCTCGGCACTCAAATAAAATATGTTCGACAGTTGCTATGGAGCCACAGTTATTGCAGTATGGACTTTCGGTTTGACCAAAGCGGTACCGTAAGCCGTTTCCATAAGCTCTGATCCGTCGAAGACGATGATACAAAGTTTCCAGATGTCGAGAAATTCTGCATGGGAGTCTTGTTCTTAGATGTGGGTCGATAGAGTAGAGGAAAGCATAATGATGTGTCGAAAGATTCCAGAGCATCTTGTTTTCTTCGGAAGCAAGTTCCTTAGCCAGATGGGATGCATCAGATTTGGTGAAATAGGTTCGCCTGTAACTTCGGTTTTAAGTCCCTTGCGTGCCGCTTCATCCGCTTTTTCAGTGGCCAGAATACCGCAATGAGCTGGTATCCACTGAAATGTGATAAAGTTACCCGTGATAACAGCCAAGTGGTGTAAGTACGCTATATCGAATGAAATTGGGTGATGCTTTGTTTTCTTTAAGAGGTTGAACAGTATCTGTAGCGCTCCTTTGGAGTCGGTGAAGAGCACCCATCGGTTCGGCGTTTGACGCAAGATATATAGGACAGCTTCTTTGATGTCATGAAGTTCTGCTGTAGTCGAGGATGTCCTTCGCTGTAGCCGATAGGATAGCATTTGTCTTGTGGAGGGGATATAGAGGGCATATGATGAAGTCTCCTAAGTGGTGGAGGCGTCAGTGTAAATATGAGTGTGCTGAGTATAGTGCTCGGCTAAGTAGAGGAGAGTAGTCTGCAGCAGTGCGGTCTGTGAGATGCGTCTCTTTGCTCCATTGATGCCTGGTACAAATGGTTTAATATTAAGACGCGAAAAAAGTCCTGGGAGGAAATCTCGGAGGCATTGTTTGCTGTGGCTGTGTAATAGCAATAAGTTGTAGCATTTTTACAGCTTGTCCGAATGCAGAATTGTTGTGGGTCAGATGTATGCGGTTCAGAAAGTGCTTCTTCCCCTTGTAGGAGATGTCGAAAATGAGTGCGCATGGTTTCTTGAGTAGAAATGACGGTTCCCTAGGTTGATGAGCTCTTAGGGAGGCCTAGACAGATTCGTAGGCAATTGTTTTGTGCGGCTTCTAAAGTTCTCTTGTTTGCTGGTGATAATCGGTGAAGCACCGGCAGGCAATAGCGCAAGGTTCCTTCAATATACGCTTTCTCAAATATAGTTCCGTTGAGCGGCATTTGCATCCGCATCGTGTCGCCGCCATGAATTTGAAGAGCCGTGATTGAAAAGACATGCGACTGTTCAACATATGTCTGTGCATGCAAGATATGTACATATCTTTAGCGTGAAATCGTAACATTAAATTTAATAAAAAAATTACACCCCCCCGCTTACTCCCCCCCCCCCCCCACTCCCGTGCATGCCTCACATAACATCCATTCCCGTGGTACGTACGGTCTGCTGAATTTATTTTCTTATGGAAGCAAACTGATGTTCCGAAGATTGCTAATTTGCTGATGAAAAAGGGGGAGGATGAAAATTGTGCGGATGTTTTCACGAGTTAAAATTATTTACCATTAAAGAATGAGATCTTGTATGAGCAGTTTCATGGCGCTAACGGATTGCGTTATCATGTTTTT
>JALIZH010007488.1:0-19062 GCA_030522465.1 Rhipicephalus appendiculatus
GCCTGCCCGCTAATTCTAACTCCGCTTAACTCGAACAGTTTTATAGTCCCCTTCGAGTTCTAAGCAGCGAGCTTTTACGGTAAGCCCAAAGAACGCGGCAAGCGACTGTAACATTCCGCAAGCGACTCGGCGAATAAGGAAGCCCAAATCCGCTTATTATAAACTCAGCTGGCAACTCTGCACTGTCCCCCCATCTTAACACGCTAAATCATTTTGAGCCATGCTTTACTGTAGCCGTGCACCATGGTGTACCTTGGCCATGCGACGAAGTGTGCGTTACTGGTGGACCGTCTAAGCAGACGCTTCAAGAGAGAGAGAGATGAAGAGGAAGGCCGGGATGTTAACCAGATACTAGCATCCGGTTTGCTACCCAGCACTGGGGAGGGGGGAATAGGGGCAAGAAAGACTTGGAAGACGTAACGTAGGGTCAAATGAGTGCAGTCGGGCATGTTTGAAGTGCGGCTCATTCCACTGTGACGTGGTAGGTAGACGAGCAAACAAGCGGATGTTCCGTGCAGCGTCGTTCCTAGAAAGCGGTAGTAGCACCTCACGGTCTTCTCCGCTTCAAACTAAAACACTGGGATAGCGGACGTACAGAGGCTTTGCTCAACTAAAGGAATAGTGCTCCTCATTACATGCATTTGTTGCACTGAACATGTTTAGTTGCTGTTTCGCGTTTTACGGCGTGGTCGTGCAGACAACATAGTCGACGACCAGCACACCTGCGGAGGTAGCTCAAATAGGGGTATAACTTTGAAGAACCTCGAGGTCATTGTTAATATCAATAGAAACCACAATGCAAGGACGTCGATGAATAGGGACAACGTATCGTTCTCCCACAATTATGTCCTTGATGCTCTAAGAGGAGTCCGATTGGTTCAACCCTTGTGCTAAGCTCAAGTGCATTCCCTGGTCTACGTTAAGGATGTATAATTGCGTTGCCCAAATTTTAGGCATCAAATGGGTTTGGGGAGGCAGACCCGAAAACAGCGAGATTGGAAAACCCGTGAGGCTTTGTGTACAGCAGTTTCCTCAGAATAATTCGTATTAAAAAACAGGCACCTTGAGTGCATTGAGGAGCAGCTCGCCTTGATGCCAGCGCTCCTTAAAGCTCTGAGCCATTGCCACTCACGATTCCTATAGTCTTGATCATTTGGGTTTTCACAGGTGTGGTGCAGAGTTTAACAGTGCCCAACTCAAGTGGATGCCTATATTTTCATGGTTACCCTTTGGAAGGGATCAGTAGCGGCATATATTTACCATGCCAAAGATGCAACAGGCATGCATTCCCTGCGATCGGCAAGCTTCTTATGCTCGCGCCTTGTCCGGCGGCGGCGGCGTGTACACTTCTCCGGTGATTCCAACAATGCTCACAAACGCACGCACGAACATACATAAAGTATGGTTCCACCCCCCCCCCCCCCCTTCCAAGAGAAAAAAATCTGGCTGCGCCCCTGGCTACCATCCTCGCAGGCACAAGCGCTAGATTTCAGCATTACTGCTGCTGGCGTTGGTTAATACCCATGTTGCTCTTGGCATGGTTGCGCAACTGTAAACAACTAGTTATATAAAACATATGCGACTGTTCAACATACATGTATGTGCGTATAACATTTGTACATGTGTTTAGCGACATTTCGTAACGTTTCGCTCAACAAAAATTACACCACACTCACCTCCCCTCCACATGCTTCGCATAGCATCGATTCCCACGGTACGTGGGATCTGCCTAATTTTTTTTTCTTTGCCTGTGTGAAAGAATGACTAAAAGGAAAAGGGGCTAGCCCGCACCACCAGGAGGTATAGTAACGGGCTTAAGTCAATCTAATATAAATGAGTAGGCGAAATATTCCAAAGTAATTTTTGGGAAAAATGTCAATGTACAAATAAAAATAGGGTGAAGGGAAAAATCTAGTGAGTGTGCTCTTGTCTTTTTTTTTTTTCATTCAATAGACCGAATAGGTTGTCAGTTTGGAAGTATCATGTCAAAATATATAGATTGTGTATTTTTCATGGTAAAGTTGAGTTCCGTGTTGTGTGTGTGTGCGTGCGTGCGTGTGTGTGTGTGTGTGTGTGTGTGTGTGTGTGTGTGTGTGTGTGTGTGTGTGTGTGTGTGTGTGTGTGTGTGTGTGTGTGTGTGTGTGTGTGTGTGTGTGCGCGCGCGCGCGCCCACTTTCAGGCTACGAGTTTCTCACACGGAACGCCTCCCACTGTTAGGAAAACGCCTGCGCGCTGTGACAGAGCTCTCGTTTACGACGCAGCGAAGGCGAGACCCTGCTTAAACTCAGGCGCACTCGCGAATGGTTCGGCGTGTAGCAGCAGTAGTAGTACACGACAAGACACTTCACGCGGCCCTGGCCCCGCCCATAAAATTCCAGCTCCCCCTCTCCCCATTCCCCACTTGTTTTCCTTTCGTACACAGCTCGCTTCGGGAAATCGCTCTCCCCACTGTTCCTGCCCTGGCACGCCGTCGTGTTCGATGAATAACTGATGGAGACCCTAATGACTATACGACCACGCTGGGAGTGGCTGGAGAGTGCGGGCACGTCCGGTGTACTTACGGCTAACCGAGCGAGTCAAGCGCTGCGGGGGTGGGTAGTTCGGGCACGTCACTGCTTCCCGAAGTGTATAGGGAAACAGCGTCGTCGCGGGGTAGATGAGCACAGGAGTGAGAACGAGAGTGAGATGAGACGAGAAGGACCCTTTAGAACGAGACGTTCGAAGAGACGCGACCGTATACAGTAGGCCCAGGCGGAAACTCCGTGGCTAAGTGGCTCGAAGCGACCGGGCCATTGAGTGGTGTGTGTGTGTGGGGGGGGGGGGGGGTGCCCTCAACCGACCGACGTCAGGCGCTTCTTCTGCGAGCGTGGTGACGTTGACGAATGAGCGTCGCTGGACCGTGCCACACTGTAAGCGGGAATTAATGGGGATCCACGCATCGGAAGTGTCTTCTCCCACCGCTCGCTGCTGGCCGCTGGGGATAACGAGAAAAGACTGCGCGTTCGTCGTCCGTCCACCTCCGCGCATAGCGTGGCTTTCACGGCACCGGTCCTCACGTCGCGTGCGCGCTCTGGTTGGAGTAGAAGGCGCTGTCCCTTAACGAAGAGGACAAAAGGATGTAAAGAGAAACCGTGTTCTTTCTTTCTCCCCACCTAAGATGTCGTCCGTGTAAAGTGTATTGACTCGCTCGCTCGCCGGGAGGGGGAGGAGACGGGCGCGATGAGGCCGCGGAAGGCGCGATAATCGTTTTCCCGCCCGTGCAGAGACAAGGACGCGCTTACAGGACGTCCGCGTTTGTCGTTGTGACGTTGCTTTTTTTTGTTTTTCTCCTTGTACGTTTCTGTTACATCCTCTTTTTTGTTCTTTTCTTTCATGGCGCATCGGTGGTGGTTTTCCTTGGGAGTAAACGTGCGATGGCATAATCAAGTTCGATGAACTCCGCGCCCGGACGCGGCACTCCAGCGCTCAGTCAACAGAAGCTTTCGCAGAGAAGAGAGTTCGGGGAAATCGGTGCCGCTGGCGACACCTTCCGAAACAAAGATGAACTAATGTATGCGCAGAGCGTTTTCGCGTTTTACGAAGCTTCGGGAAGCAGCTTCGTCCAGGAGAAATTTATAGCAGGACCTACCGCACTTCCGTAATAAAATTATATACACCGTTAGAACGTCAGAAAAGATGTCAGCTACCCAAAGCCATCTTTGTCCTTCCCACACAGAACTTACATAAATGCTCTTTTTTAAGAGAATTTTATTTTCCGGTAGTGTTCTACATTACAGAAAACTTATCCATCTGGTGTACATTTGCGTACTGAAGACACTCGTAACATTCAGGTTCTACATGCATATGTACAATTGGAACTACGTGTACAGTCGTCAGCAAGCTTAACACGAACGCTCCAACACGTGACCTGAACTACTCTGACTGATGCCAGCCGCGAAGCGCTGGGCGCTGTTGCCGAGATAATACCTCGGTATGCTTGGATAGTATGTCGGCATGCATGGGTAACATCTCGGCAACAGAACCCAAAGCTGCGCGGTGCTAGCGTCAATCAAACTGTTTCAGGACACGCTGCGAAGCGTTCGTGTTAAGCTTGCTGACGACTGTACATGCGAACAAGATTGCAAATGTGCAGAATGCAATCCACGTGCGCGTGTACGCATGCTTAAATCGACCGACAAAGATAAATGATCCTTCGAATAGCACTGAGGTGTGTTTATAAATACGAGTTCATAATTAAGAGCAACTTGTATTTCATTATGCATGCGTGCTCCACGCACCTGAAACTGAACTTTCGTAATGTCAAGCACTTCTCGAAGTGTTTCAGATAGTTGACTTACCCATACAGAGACACGTTTGTGGCGCTAGTTTTAGGTCGGGAGCATCAGCGTTCTGGTAAATTTCTTCAGGGACTCTGACATCGCTTCTCATCCGAATGTAATGTTTTAGGTACTGAAGACGAATTTTTAATTCTTAATATGCGTAGTGTTTACATTTGCCGAGAAAAAGTATTTTCAGTTCGAGAGGAAACACTGCAGCTACACAACAGTCTTCCACTGGCGAAAGGCAGGCGCGCGGCTCTGTAGGCGGAGCTTAGATTCTTTCATAGGTTTTAAGTTCCAGGGCTCCGTGTTTTCTGGATAAATCCGAAAAAAATCCGATAAACATTGGCCGGTAAAACTTTTCCAAATTCGGATTTATCCTTTAAGCTCCGATTTTAAAAGGGCACATTCAACGTTCAAAGGGCATTTTCAAAGCTGACAATCATCAGTCGAAAGTAGCGCACCTCCATCAGCGTAATAATAATATCTGGGGTTTTACGTCCCAAAACCAGGATATGATTATGAGAGACGCCATAGGGGACGGCTCCGGAAATTTCGACCATGTGAGGTTCTTTAACGTGCACTGACATCGCACAGTATACACGGGCCTCCACCATTTCGCCTCCATCGAAATGCGACCGCCGCGGCCGGGATCGAACACGCGACCTTTGTGTCAGCAGTCGAGCACCTTAGCCACTGATCCACCATGGTGGACCTTCCATTAGCGGCAGCAACCTCGGTAAAGTATGCTTGCGTCTATTACAACAAGCTTTAAGGTTGTAATACGAACAAACGTAGCTATTTTTTATTCAAGTATTTGTGCTTGTATGTATATGTGATTGCGCGTTCAAACCTTCCAGGCATCTAACATACACTTAGTGTGTTGCCATGTTTTCGTGTTCAAATATCATTTCATCTAAGATTTCGGAGTACTGAGAATAATAATAATAATAATAATAATAATAATAATAATAATAATAATAATAATAATAATTGGGTTCTTATTTTTCAGCTTACCCTTTGCAGAAAAAATTAAAGAAACTCTCCCAGGATCTCTCATGCCAGGGGTCGGGAACCTTTTCAGGCGAAGGGCCACTTTGCATGACGGCGACACACTGGGCGCCGGACGGCAAACTAGGGGGGGGGGGGGGGTAATCGCCCCAAATTAATTAACGTAATCGCCCCAAAACGACTGGTAGGGGAAAGCCATCGTCTGTTTTTTTTTTTTTTTTTTTTTTTTTTTTTTTTTTTTTTTTTTTTTTGAGTAGCACTCCGCTTCAACAAAACGCCTCAACGCGTTAAGGCCGTCCCGTAGAGCGGCCAGTTCAGCAAGGTATGCATGTGGTTCAGGGTCAGCTGCATACGTGCATGTTTGTCCTGCTTGGGGTAGTTTTGGGCACACCAGTGCGGTGTGAACCATGCCATTGGTGATACTGGAATCGACATATCCTACAAGGATACCTGGTTTGTTGTCGGTGCGATTAAGTCGGGAGACCATCGCTGTCGCCTGGCGACGAATCGGGCGAGGAAGACGGCCAAGTGGCTTGTTATCCGTGGGCTGTACGCGGTACCACGGAGGAGTAGTGGCCGAAACGATGGGAATGGGTTTCCCTTTAGTGCATTAATCCCCTACGCCCCCTCCCTACACGCACACACACAAACGCAACTCAGAAAGTTTTCGCCGTTTCAAAGTATCATTGAATGCCTATATTGCAAGTACAGTTGTTAAGTGCCCACTACGCCGCAATTCTTCCTTTCGCGAATCAGCGAAGGGCCCACTTCGCGTCCATAGGGCAACACGCGGACCTACGCAGCTGCTCCCTTTGTTTATGCTTTTGCAGCTGATGATGATTAAATATGTCTGAGCGCTTTGTAATGGGTGCGCCTTTAAAACCCCTACTCGCTGCAATTCACATGTTTTGACGCCTCGTGCGATGCTACGCTTCTGCCACGCAATCTACCATGCGTTAAGGAGACTCCTTCCACTGCATGACATTCATATGATGTTTCTTTCCGATGCAGTTCTAAGCAGTAGCGTGGCTATGTGGTATAGAACACCTGCTTGCCACGCTGACGGCTTAGGTTCGATTCTCGCTCGAACCAAACACTTTATTTATTTATTTTATTTGCATCTTTCTCCATTTTTCGGTCACGGACAAGATGATGATTTTTCGCTCACAACCAACGTTGCCAACGCCGACACCGGCATTTCTGCGGAACGAGGTCTTTAACGCTGTCGCGTTAATAATAAAAAATGCAACGTAGTGCTGTCGGGCTTGTATTATTGCAGCGTATTATACGCTGGCCCAGGGTTGCCGTTGGGTGGACATGAAAAGGCTCCAGAACTCAATTTCTTGCCAAATAGAACAGAAGCGGTATTATCAACAGAGTATTTACTATTGATGAATAAAAAAACTGTTTTGAATAAGTAATACCGTAAGTTCAAAAAAGAGCCATGGCGCCAACTGGAAATTTTCGTCCCCAACGGGGTCCAAAAGTAGCCAATTTGGCGCAAAGTAGCCACCAACGACAACCCTGCGCTGGCCTACTTGTTGATTGCGCAAGTAATCTCTTCGTCCGGCCGGGAATGGCGCAGGAAATTGCGAAGTAGGCGCCTAATTAACGCTCGCGTCAAAACCTTAACGCTCAAACTTACTCGCTCACTCTCTGCTTCGCGCATTGTTCTTGACTGCGAAACAAGATAACCCGGATCACACCTTAAGAGCTCGCGACAATCGTTGCGTAACCCTGCTCAGTTGGAGCACCTGCAACACTCAACTTCCGGCAAGATAAAACATTCGCTGACTGCGAACGCCTGCGGAAGCGTCCGTTCACACTTTCTTTCGGCATGCGGCGACAAAGACTGCGGCAACTTTTGAATAATTGTAGCGCTAAGTGAGACGGAGCGTGCAAAATTCCAGCTGCGTCGCGTTTCACTTTGCCTCCATGCAGCCTGTTTACACCTGTTTTGTACGCGCCGGGAATAGCGTCGCCACGAGGACATCTGGCCTTTTGATGCTGCCCGCACGCCGGGCGGAACACGAGAGAGACCGGAAACGACTATTTCTTTTTAGACTTTTCCTTCCTTCCTTTCGGCGACGCAACAAATTAACTCGTTCCCCCTCGTTTTCCGGAAGTGCCCTGAGCGCAACACCCGAGGCCTGTGAGCACGTGTCTGTTTATGGCGACTGTATATGCCAGCGCGCACCGTAGCGCCTTGCATTGTGCCACGTTTGCAGCCGTACATCTACCTCATGGTGTCTTCCCGTCTCACCTGCTCTTAATGGTCCTTCTTCTTTGTGGGCCCATTCTCATCCCTGTTACATATATTTTTCTAGCGAATTAAGCTTGTCAAAATGGACTCGTCCATCACGTTCCATTTTGTCCGGGCTCGTCTCAATATTTCTCTCTCTCTCTCTCTCTCTTGTCCTCTAGGCTGTGCGCGCAGGCGCTGCAGTCACACTGGAAAACTCCACTGTACGGAGCCTATAGGCATTATCACGTTCAAGTGTAGGAGATAGAACGCGTCATCAATGCCAGTGGTCAGATTTGTTCTGGCAATCGTCGTCTTGTGTTCCATCATCCACGTCACAGTTCTTTGCGTATGAGCGAAAAAACAGGAACAACACGCAATCTGAACTTATTGATATTCTTTTGTATACATGTTCACGTAACGCATAACGCGAGCTCGCGTGTTCGACGCCCACGCTCTTGTATTCGTTCTCTCGTCACCCCGTATGCGTGATCGATCACTTTCATTTTCGCGTACTTGTTGCAACGAACAGCGAGACCACACGCTATGACAGCGGGCATTGGGGTCGATGACGTCAGCATTCAAAGCGCACTGCAAGATAAATCACCGTGACGGGATGATCTGGAGCACAGCCTCTGAATTTCCCTTACTGTCAGGTGCAGCGTTGCCAGCACTCAGAAGCACCTGCACGTTTTCTTGTAGCTGGTCACAGCCTGCGAAAAAAAAAAATGCCAGCCAGTCCACATCTATCACTGCCCTTCCCACATTGAATTTGCATATATGCTCCATCCAATAGCGCTTACTCACTTTCCGTGACGTCAAGAATTTATCGAGTCTCAGGTGGTTGACTTTGCCATAGTCACACCTTTGTAAAAGCTTCAGCGCAAAAAGTGCACAGCAGACAAAGCAACGACGGGGACAAGCGCTGACTTCCAACTATCACTTTCGGTTTTTCGTTTGTTTTATCGCCTCCTGCTTAGACAAATATGGTTGTGATCACGTGTGTCAGGTATATGTTTGTGTGTTGCTTTCATAAGTGATAGTTGGAAGTCAGCGCTTGTCCTCGTCGTTCCTTTGTCTGCTGTGCACTTTTTGCGCTGAAGCGTTAACATTGCAGAATGCCAACTAGCCCGCCCCCCACACCTTTGCACACCTGTGTGCCACTGGTGTTAAGGTGGCAAACTTGAACGTCCTAGTAAATTTCTTCAGGGTTTCTGACATCTCTTGCGCGGCCACGACCCTGCACTTGAAATACAATGATAGGAGACAGGTCCGATTGACTCAAGGTATGGAACAGACTAGGCACATAACTCAGGTTATTAAGGAGGGGGGGAGGGGGGGGAACCCTGCCCCCACCCACTCCCTCCTCCCTCTTGTGCAAACGCATATGCCCTGTCCTGTCTCTGTAAACCAACTCAAACATTAATTACCGTTGAAGCATCGCACGGGGGGGGTGGCATTCCAAAGTTCCCGCGCCCTCTGCGGTAGTTTTGAGCAACAGCCGACAGATGGCGGGAGCAGTCCTGAAAGAACAAGCAGATCGACACTCGCGGTTGCCACGCTGTATCTCACGGCTAGAGCTCACGGCTCATGCCACGTTTATCGTCAAACTAGACATAGTGCATGTGAGCAATGACCGCAGTAATGACATTTACCGTTACTCGTTATCAGTTCGTAAAAATTATAGGTCAAACTAGTGTTGGTCGCGTGAAGTGCGACGCCGATTATTGTTGGTAGGCGGCTAGTGAGAATGAATGCCGTGTACCTCAATTTCTCATTTAATATCGTTCAAATAAAAAGAGTTTGTATAGAAAAAAAATATACGAAGAAAAAAAAGATAATGCTTGAGGGGGGCACCCGGGTTTGAACCGGGGACCTCTCGATCTGCAGTCGAATGCTCTACCACTGAGCTATACCCCCCGCGCTTTGTTCGCGCCAATCAACGGCGAGCAGTGCAACCAATCAGCGAAGCCCTGAAATGCACAGAGAAAAGTGTGCGTTCAACAAGAACATCCTCTCTGGCGCTCACTCTGTGGACGCTTACATACAACGTACTACATATTCATGGGAAATTTACCTTGTAGCAGTCTGATGCCTGACGTAGGCATCCGACTACAACCTAAAGATGTAACGTGGCGCTGCACCTTTAAATTCGCAACAGTCCCAACTTCTAAGTGGAAGTCCCGGATTAAGCAAAGAATTGATTATAAGTAACGATTATTGTCAATACGCCGTTTTTTCGCACTGTTTGCCTGCGAAAACACCACCCCACTTCCGATTTTCCGTGCGGCCCCAACCGTGTCGGCTTCTTGTAACTCCGCCGTACACCTCAAAAAGTTGCCAATCCCTGTGCTAGAGTTTCCCGGGATGCTGACAGCCAGTGAATTGTTCCAGGCAATATATAAAATAAGATAAGCGTACCCCATTGACACAGGGTGCTCATCATTCTTTAAAGTATAGAAAACGAATAGAAACTTCCCCAACCTCCATCCCTGACTGCTCCAATTTCCGATGTTGTCACCACTAAGAAAATGGACATCCTTTCTAAAATACCATGGCAGTTTCGTGGGCTCGTTCGATGTGAAATTATAATTACAAAAAGCCTCAGTGTTGGCTAACTGACTGAGCTGTCGCGCATTTCTGTTATGGGACGCGGGTTTGATTAGCCACCTTGGCAACCGCACTTCTAGAAAAAAAAAAGAAGAAAAGCACTCGCACGTGAGATTAAGGACCCGCGCGTGGCCAATATATTCCGAAACCTCTGACCCAGACGTACCTCATAATAATATCTTGGTTCTGACGAGCAAGACTGCTCAATTTTTTTTATTCGTACAAGAAACACGACTTATAACGGGGGGAAGCGGGGGGGGGGGGGGGGGGGGCTTCTTTTTCATCAAAGGACCGTGTATGGGCCGACGCGGTTCAAGTTTAAGCATAGTCTTCAGCGCTTTGGTCTCTTCTTTATTTGCTTCTTTTTATATCTACATACGTTATATAACTCCTAAAAGTGCATGCATGCTGCATGCTGTCGTGTAAATACTAGCAGTAGTACAAGAAAACTGGTCCCAGTACGCTTTCAAAAGCCCGCGCGCTTTCCATACCGCTGCCGTTTGCGGCGATCGCCGCCAGATGGCGACACGACTCCAAGACGAGCAGGCATTGAACGTGGCCGCTCGCATGGTTAGCATCCGCTTTCATATAAAGCGACATTTCTATATAAAATATACAATGAAAATTTCTTATAATTATGTGCTATTAGACGTCTTCGCCTGCCAATTTATGCTGTGCTCATGCCGTGAAATGTTTAGCGACGTGGAATAATGCTTGGTGACGCTGCATGCTGGTACGTGGCAAGTAACGGCGATGAGATTATGTATTTTCCATATTTCTGTTTTAGCGTTCTCAGTAATCGATTACTGGGGTAGTAGAAAAAAATAGTACTGAAAGAAAAAAAAAAGTTCCAGAAAAATAAAATAAAAAGAGGGGGGCACCCGGGTTTGAACCGGGGACCTCTCGATCTGCAGTCGAATGCTCTACCACTGAGCTATACCCCCGAGATGCACTGCGCAGTTTTAAACGCCGTAGATGTACTTTCAACACTTAGTAAGTGGCGTAGAGACACTTGGCGCGTACATATTCGTTAGTTGAACCTCGCACATGAGACAACACGCATAATATGTTCAAAATAGACTCACTCCGTCATCACAGTACGCCAACGCGGCAATATGAACACCGGGAGGGGACTAAGCCTTGGTATGCCTTGGTACGCAGCGGGTGCGGCCGCAATGATCGCGCATCCCTTCGGAGTTTTCGTGGAAATTTTGTTGTCGTACACATAGGCGTGCGCGCGAGGGGGGGCAGGGGGGCTGCCGCCCCCCAAGTCACCTCAGAGAGGGGGGGCGCAAAGTCTGCCCCGTACATTGACTTAATAGGGAGGGGGGGCGCTACGACGAACCTTCGCTCCCCCCCCCCCCTGAAGGGGAACTCTGCGCACGCCTATGATCGTACACTTTGCGATACCGCGAGTGCTGGAATGGCTGTCTCATTACTTCGAAAGAAGCTGGACAAGTTGGATGGGCAGCACGCAGACTTCGTGGTGCCCGTCTCCGTGGTGCCCGTCACCTCTTAAGCACCTTGTCTAATGTGGGCACTGTTGTCTTCTCCTTACCTGTTTTCTTTTCTTGATTTTCTTAAATATCTGCCTCTGTTACCCTGTATTCTCGTTACCCCCTTTCTTCAGCACATGGTTGCTAGCCGCAGTAAACGCCAGCGAATCTCCCTGACTTTTCATATATTGCTTTGAGGAAAATCACCTCCGCCCCCCCCCCCCCCCTCTAAAGTAGTGATGCAGAACTATCGATGGCACTATCGATACTATCGATAGTTCTGTACTATCCAACTATCGATAATAAAAAAAACTATCGTTAGCGCTATCGATAGTTTATACTATCGATACTGTCCATAGTTTTATACTAAGACCGTTATTATAAAATCCACCGCGCGAATTCATTGCAGCATTAACTTGTATCCTCGAGTGTGTGGAGCAGGAGGAGCTGGCTGAAGGGCACGAATGTTGCTTGCGCTCCTTCACCATGATTTTTGGCTGACACATGACAATTAAGTTGAATTGTTCAGGTGTACAGGAAACCAGACAGTTACAATGGACGGTACTGTGCGGCTTCAAATTTATATCGCATTTTGTAATTTTGAGTTCAAAATATCAAGAAATAGGTTTGGTAATTGTAAGGTGCAAGTGCTTACTATTGATATCAATTTATTGATGGGCATATTGCCGCATTTTCACTGCTGGAATACTTATTTCGTCAAAAAATTTCGCCCCGGCCGCCAACAGCAGAGTTATTCAGAGCACTATTGACACTGTTAATAGTAATGTCGGTAGTAATACTACTGACATTGCTGCTACTTACTATACTATCGATAATAGTATACATAGTAGTACTATCGATAGTTTCTTTACACTATCGATAGTTGAAAAGAAACTATCGATGTTATCGATAGTCAATTTTTCGATAGTTCTGCATCACCAATGTGCACACAACGCGCGTGCATAAGAGCACACACACGAAGATGGCGTGTCGGACTCCCCCCCGAAGTGAATTCATCTCTAGCTAGGCTGCTACCACCCTCCATTGCTTCTTCGCTCCCTCACTCCTGGACATTGTCAGGGCCACAGCCAAAGACGTGCGCCTGGTGATGGGGGGGCGAAGATGAGGGGAGGGGGGGCCTTACTCCTTGGGCTGCGTGCTGATGGGGAGGGTGTTGGGAGGAGCTGGGTGTGTGTGTGTGTGTTTGCTGTGGTCAGACTTCACCCCCCCCCCCTCCTGTAGGTAAATTACCCTTCGCACGTCTATGGCAGCAACCAATAGCAAGGACTTTCAGCAGACGAGGGAGCAGTGCCTTTTCGGCAATGCCTCTACGTTCGCTGCGCGGGCTGAACCCCAGAAAAGAAATTATTCCACACCAGCCCATCACTCCACCACATCTCTCTGCTTACAGCCGAGCGCTTGCGCCCCCCCCCCCCCCCCCCCCACACACACACAAACACAAATCGAAATTCTGTACAAACGCCTGGTACAAAGTCTTCAGACAAAAACTTCATTCGCCCGAGTTAGATCACGAGAACACACGCATGTGGATATTAGACGGTTTTTAATCATTATTATCATTATTTGCCGAAATATCCGTTTTCCCATTCAGACATTGCTTTTTCCTTTTTTTTTTTTGCTGATTACCCGGACATGTTAGCCTAGTCCCATTCAGATGGGTTTAAGTAACGAGGTGCGCTGAGCGAGCTCGTACATATTCAGTTTATGAAGCACAGCAAAGAAGGGCAGTCAGGGAAGACACAGTACGCGCGCTGACTGCCAGTTGAAGATCAATCAATCAATCAATCAATCAATCAATCAATCAATCAATCAATCAATCAATCAATCAATCACTCAAGCTCGTCTCGTTCGTCCAATGAACAGGATAGCTGCGGACAAAAAGTTGCCGATCGAAATGCAACTTGGGCAAGCCCGCAGCACCACCGCAAGGTTTCACAGCATTGCAGACATAAAGTTAGAGGTACATATGAACGAAGACGAAGACGCCGCCATTGTGATGTGGTAACACGAATAGTAACACAGTGCGGAAACATGTCTGTCGTATGTTATGCATGTTTATTCGGAAAAACCCGCGTCTCATACCTTTCCTTGCGCTTTTTTAGAACACGAATTCGCTATGAATGGTGCCTGAGGTGCGTTTCTGCGTATATATGTTGCGGAAAAGTTGCAAAAAACAAAGCTTTCAAATTATATTTCATACTGGATCTTTTTATTACTGATATTGTTATTTTTTCTTCGCTGATTCCATGGTTGGTGCCATAGTCGGCGTCATGGGTGGCACCGTAGTTGTCATCGAAGAATTGATGATGCCGTCCATGCAGTTCTGAAATTCGACCAAAAAAAGAACACACGTTGAATATGCTCGGTCACATATAACGGTAATATATTGCCTATATAATCTATATTTGTTCATAACTTGCCACCCGTTGTCTTTTGTTTGCCTCAGCTGAGCCAGCCTAAATCTATTTCCACGCACTATTCAAATGCGGCTGCCGTACGTTGCAATCTCAATCGAGATAGATCGAGATTATGTTTTCCTGATCGCGAGGGACTTAATTTCGATAGGTGTAGAAGTGAGCCAATTCCATTCGCGAAATTCGATCAGCACCTGGAATTCTATTGTAATCGAAAGTACCAGCGGGACACCGGCGTATATGGAACAGGGAGGTTGTTCGCCTAAGCGGTTAATCTGAAATTTTGGGTAACAAAAGTTGATTTGGACCTTTCGCGAACTTTGAGTTGTAATGCCCCGGGCATGCTGGCCGTGACGCTTTAAATATTCTTATTTAAGCCTGCGCAAGTTAAAGCATTGCGTCTAGAGTGCAGCACTTCTGATATGCTGGAGCGAGCTTTACCTAAGCACTAGTTATTATTAATGACAAAAGTTATCGTGTTAATGTATGGTATATGTATATCCCTAAAATTTTTTGTATGGATGCAAACTAGCTTATTGCTAAGTTTTTCATGTGTTTTTTATTCTATCTTTCTGGCAAATAAAATTCAATTCAATTCAGTCAGTTAATGTTTCATTGTCTTTTTTGACGAAATGTAGTCTTCGTGGTGAAGTTATGCAACTTCCTTTATCACGGTACTGTCTTATGGAACAACGTTTGGTTATTGGTTTTCAGTTTATTAAAATAATTGCGATCACGGACGCATCTTTGGGAATGACAATACATGCATAGACGCACAACGAGCGCATGCTAACCGCACTCATGAAAGCCACGCAGTTACACTAACGTTTATTTGCCAGTCACATCGGTTGCATGCGGTGTAACTTTTGATGCACACCATTCATCTCTTAAGCTTATGCTATAGACTGCCAGAATCGAGTGAATTTCCCACACAGAAAGACCCTTTGACCGCGGTCGTATGCACGTTCGCTGACGATATAGCAATTGGGGTATTGACATATCGGTTACGTAGACGAGTCTGCTACACCTTACAGACTTTGTGCGCATCTTCAGCGTGCGTGAGATGAGTGCTGTGTTTCTTCACTTCTCTCCCTCTCCCTTTTACCTCTCTCCGAATGCAGGGTACCGAACAGGAATTGCGTTTTAGTGACACCTCAATGCATGTGCCCGCTTCTGAATAAGTATATAATTTTATACACATATGTGGTCTGAATGCTGAAGAAGTAACTCCGACATTCATATCTACGGAATTCGATAACATTGACAAGAAGATAACGCCAATAACTTATGCGGCCTGTCGGGACAGAGCTCACCTCGAATACGGTGACCAGTTCGTCAACAACTTTCTTGCCATCTGGAGGCTGCGGAAAAAAAAAGGCAGTAATAGTGATCAAAAGGCATTGCTTCTGTAAATCGGCGTATCGCATGTATTTCTTTTCTTAGTTAAATTTGCAACACAGCGGATCTCATGAATGCGTTGTTAGGTACATGTCTCGTCAGATGCAGAAAAATAAGCGCCTTGTGTAATTTTGCCAATCACCATTAGCACGTACAAAAGTGGGTTAACAGCAATACAATAGGGTGATTCCCCAAAGAATATTTGTCCCTACTTTCCAACTACTTTAAGCTCCGACAAACAAAAAAAAATGGCTCTGCATGTGAAATAATGCAAATAAAAAACCAATATATACAACCAAGGTTTATATGCAACGTGAAATTTTTTACGTCGCCGCATTTTGTTCATGGCGACTTTGAAGCTTAAGGTGTTCTAAACAATGTTTGAACGAACCGCACTGGAGATTATCTTACCGTGATGACCATCATCGTTCTCCTATAACATTTCAAAGCCTTCCTAAGCTGGAAATAGAAAAAAAGAAAGAAAAAAAATCAAGAAAATGGACATAAATCTGATAAACGATCAGTTCGGCAGACCGAAATCCAATATAGTGTGGGCCAGGCCCGAAGCCAGAAATTTTTTTCGGGGGGGGGGGGGGGGGGGGCACCTGTTGAAAACGTCCAAAACCACCTATTTTTATTATTTATTCGCGGTAAAACACCCCCCCTCCATCCGAATTTCGGGGGGGGGGGGGGGCGGGCCCCTAGCCCCCCCCCCCCTGGCTACGGGCCTGGTGTGGGCTCTGAGGTTTAAAGCTATAGAACACAGTGTTCGCAAAAGGGGCATATTGCTAGAATTAGTAATTTATGCGTGTCAGACACCACGCCACCTCACCAGAAGTGTACAAGCAGTAATTATAGTTACTTTACCTTGAACTTTTATTAACTTTCAGTGAATCAGTTATTTTATTCCTTCCAAAAGATAATGGGGACACAAGGGCTTTCTTGGCAAAAAAAAAAAAAAAGGAATTATCAACTTGAAGATCTGAGAGCCTCCGCTTAAAAATACAGTTGTAAGCCTCCGTAAGCCTAAGAGCATCTGTTTAAAAACACAGTCGTAAAAATAGAGGAGCGCTGTCTTGCAATTTAATTTATTTCAAAAGAACGCGTTACATATATATTGAGAAGTAAGTTTGCTCATAGTTTTAAATACCAAATAGCTTCAATTCACCACAGGGCAGAGAAAGAACACTGATGCAAAGCACAAGCGCTCTGTTTTTTCTGCGTCCGTGATGAATCCGCAGAATCCGCACTATCCAATATTCGAGATTATGAACCAACTAACACAGCGACGAATTTTGTGAAACGGCCCCTAAACTACAGCTGTGCACGGGCCTAATTTTCAAGCCCGAGCCCGGCCCGGGCCCATTGACTGCGTCGCAGGCCCGCCCGAGCCCGACGCCAAAAGGCTTCGAGCCCGTCCGGCCCGGCCCGACGTACAAAAATACAAATCCGGGCCCGGTCCGGCCCGACACTATGAAAGTTTGCTGCGGAGACAAGATATCACTTTTTTGAGCATGTTTCATTTTATTCAACATATCAAAGTTAAACATATGCAAACGACATTTGTTAATGTGTATGCACAGATTACAAGTTCTGTAAAAATAACAAGCTGCGCAGTGATTCGGACTTCAGTGAAGTGCGGTGGATCACATAACCTGTCGAACTGAAGTTCCGTTCGCTGCTCGCACTGGTAGCCGGAATCGCAAATATCTTTTTCGCAAGCATAAAAAGCTTAGAATAAATAGACTCCTTGTTCTTCCAGCAGTTTATTATCTATGATGCAGGACAGGAGGATGATTGTATGGATAAATAATCACAAAGGTGATCTGTGTGCTCATCGCTAAGTGCTAGAAAACCATTCCGGCATAACGTCTATATTTTTTTTGGTTTGATGCGGGCTTTGCACCTGGCCCGGCCCACCCGATGCCCGAGATGAGTAGCCCGAGCCCGGCCCGGGCCCGAGTTGGGAAGACGTCCGCATACCCAAGCCCGGCCCGCGGGCCGGGCCGGGCTCGGGCTTTCGGGCTACCCGGAGCCCGTGCACAGCTCTACCCTAAACTACCCAGAGGTCTACATTTAGTTGTGGTTTTCCAGTTCTGCGCAAGTCACCAACGAACACGTAGCTGGGAGAGTCGTTCGAAACGGTGCCGTAATAGCGGAGTTACACGCGCTTGATGATCCAAAAGCGCACCCCGCTCTTCCCTTCGCTATGCTCCGTTCGTCGGCTCGTCTCTCCTGGCCGAGTGCTCCTCCTCGCTGTGAGAAGAGAACGAGCGGCGGGCGCGCGTACCTACGGACAGACAAACAGATGCTTTCTTGTGGTTGACATCACAAGACGCGAATGTTGACGTCACGGCCAACGATGGGGACTACCGAAAGGTCCGGAGAGGAGGAGGGATAGTTTCTTGGGACTTGTGGTGCGACCGCGGCTGGTGGAGCTGCCGCGTTTGGCATTGTTCATCGTGACGGCAATCTCAACTCGATGCGCGCGTTTATTTGAAACTGTAAAAAGTTGTTGTAGGTGTATTAGAGGCCCTTCAAGTTCGTTCGGACTCGTTATCTCCGCGCAGCCGATAGCGCAGTTGGCAACGGTCATATTCAATCCAGAGTTCAGCCTCTAACCAATAGGTGCACTACAGATGCGCTTGACGTTAGGAAGTTTTCAGATGAACCTGAAAGCAGCGTAGTTTGCGCGAAACCGGTCTGCCTTATGAGGAGGAAAGAACTTTATGGGCGCCGCCATCTTGGACTGATAAGCGATTGTTTTGCCGGTTTTATATGTCGTAATATGAACTGATCATGGTCATGAAACGTTCAATGTACCAGCCCAAGTGTTTTCGTGCATGCGAGTTCACCGTAGCACTGTTTGTTTTTTTTATACGGATACAAAACTTCAACGTTATCAGTCCAAGATGGCGGCACTTGAGCGCGTCCAGAAAATGGTGTATACGTAAACGCCTGTGGTCGAGTTCGTGGCTCCCTCTGGTGGTACGAACTTTAACCTACAAAACACCCTTGAAATGCTTACCGTCTTTGCGTCCCTGCAAACTATACCCATCTCAAATACGGATAACGAGTTTTCTACGCAGTCCGCCACGGCTTGTGGGAATATGCTTTTGGGCTGGAAATAAAAGTAAAATATGCATGTAACCTTCCCATTTATGCGCCTTTCCGCATGTCGATGCATTTTTCTATCTATCTATCTATCTATCTATCTATCTATCTATCTATCTATCTATCTATCTATCTATCTATCTATCTATCTATCTATCTATCTATCTATCTATCTATCTATCTATCTATCTATCTATCTATCTATTAGCGTCATAGAGTTTCCTATAAATACACTATAGGGAACTCTGGCGCTAGTGTCTACGGGAGCTGCAACACACGGCGCTTCAGCCAGCATGGGAATCATGGGTAGTACACAAAAATTTGCCTAGTCTTGCCTAGTCTTCGTTCTTTTGGCTGCGTGTGGCCTGATTCCACTTTGCCGCAATACGAAGTTCAGCAAAGTTTTAGCAGTTACGCTTCACCACCTTGACCTTCTT